>JAPDSC010084915.1:56406-70565 GCA_026290005.1 Latrodectus geometricus | reverse complement strand
ATATATATATATATCATATATCATATATATATATATCATATATCATATATATATATATATATATATATCAACTAAAATATTAAAGACTTTATTGATTTTTTAAGTTTTAAAATTAAGTAATGTTATTTCATTTAATAAATATAATAACATTAATTAATTTTAAAAATTGATAAGTACGTTTTGAAATATTAAAAATAAATATCGAAGAAAATTATTATATCCATTGGAGAATCTGATATTAACTTGAATAGTAGATTTTTTTTATTTGATTTTATTGTCAGATGAAACTAATCGCAGAATCCAAAAAGGAAAACGCTTTTAGTAATTTATCAGATTTTTAAAAAATATATAATTATTCGAAGACAGGGCAATTAAACTAAAATTTTACAAAACAATTATTTCTCCCGAGGAGAAATATGGGTACCGGACTTGGAATACGAGACACAAAAAGGCATAATAAACTTGTTACTTTTTATAGGAAAATATAGAAAAAATTTAATTTTTAAAAAATTACAGTTGAAGAATTAAAATTAATGATGAATTGAAAGTTCTTATGAATCATAAAAATGGAGTAACATCTATCAAACTAGAGAGACAGCTTGGACATATTGAGAGACCACCTGATATAATCTTGCATGAAGCCCATTTGCATTAGACTAAGAGGTAGAGTAAAGAAAGCATATCTTGATGTCTTAAAAAATTTAAAATTTTATGAGTCTCCAACTAAATAATTAAAATCAGGAACAGTACTGTAAGGAGGAATAATGTGTCGTATTCAATGGCACATCCTTTACTATAGTACCAATAAAGAAGATTCCTCACTCCTATTAAAAGTGTATATTTTTATAAAATATATTAAAGAGTAAACATTTCTCAAATTTAATTTCACATGTGCGTTAAATACATTTAAAGATATTTTTATATATTTTTAAAAACACAACA
The DNA here is from genome assembly GCA_026290005.1 of Latrodectus geometricus. Classification (NCBI taxonomy): domain Eukaryota; kingdom Metazoa; phylum Arthropoda; class Arachnida; order Araneae; family Theridiidae; genus Latrodectus; species Latrodectus geometricus. The sequence continues at coordinate 69,623 of JAPDSC010084915.1, read as the reverse complement.
TTTTTTGTTTGTTGAATAAATCTATTATATTACTAATTATGTCTATATAGTTAAATGATATTTAAATTTTTGAAAACTAATAAGAAACAACTTTTTGTTTTTATTGCTATTAAAACTCATTTTTTTATTTTATGCACAATATATATATATATATATATATATATATATATATATATATATATATATATATATATATATATATATATATATATATTACATAAGTATATATTACATAAGAATGTAAAATCGTAATATTCAGCTGATCCCGAAAGATCACATAGATGTTATTGACATATATCTATTCTAGTGCCCATAGAGAAGAAAGAGAGATGAGTACAGTGACAGTATCTTCATAACCTTTGAAGAGTTTGGGAGCAACAGAAGAGAGCACACTTTGTAATTCTTTCCCGGCATTACTACTCAAGATTTACTTTCTTCCACTTCCCCCTGCAGACGCATATGTCTTAGACATCTTATACAGCAGACTCCTCAAAGTTTCCATATCAGCTTGGAGGGCTGGGCCGGCGTAAATGAACATTAATCCATCGCGGGAATCATGTTCTAGAGAGGGTATTCTGGTGTATTATAGATGACTGTTGTTTCTTGTGGGCGATTTCTGTTGCTTTTCGAAAAGACGAGAATATGCTGTCAGAGTAAAGATAGCAAGAGAGTGTTAATGACAATCTTATGAAATTTCCAAAGAAGTACCAAGGTAATATTCCTTGTTTATTCAAGAAATATAAAAAAATACTTTGGGAAGGTTAATTCAAAGTTTTATAGAATGGAATACTGCTAAATGTAAAATTCCTTTTAACTAACGATGTAATAAAATGCTTGTATCTAATATAATACAAATATTCTTTATCTTTCCATTGGTCAAGATAAATAATTGCAAAATTCTATTACAAATACTGTGTATTAAAATTAAATGTGCTCCATACATGCTATATATACAAGTTATTTTAAAGCAACTATACAATAAGTTAAATATATGTAGGTATAAGATTACTGTATTATATGTTAAAATAAGAAAATAGAGGAGAAATATAATTTTTAAAAACAAATTAATATAAATGATTATCATAAAAATTCACTTGTTTAAATAATTTAGTAATATTTTTACTTTTTTAAAACAGTATTTTCTTATCATTGCAATACAAACTACCAGAAAACTAAACAGGTTGTTTGATTAATGAATGTTGTAATAGTTAGTGCATTATTTTCAATCATCAATTACACTTTAGAGCTCTTAAACGAGTAATCGTAGAAGAAAAATTAAACCCAATCTTTAAAAATACATTTTATCTCTTATTTTCCTTGCGGATTACCTGATTTGAGGATTTAAATTTTAATTCTATACATTGAATATAGTTTTCCTTGTGTTCAATATTTTTTATACATATAGAATATCTAGAATATATAAACATTATATGTGTTATTTATCGCAACATTAGCCTTGTATACCATATTTCATGTTTATCACGTACATTATTTAACATGATCAGATTTATTTATGCACTTGAGTTTACCTCCTCTTATCTTCATATGTATATTTGATGTATCGGTTTCCTTATACCGGGAATTGTATGAGTTTACTTGTATTTACTAACGTCATCCATATCTAGGAACAAGGAATAAACAAGGAACATGTTAGACATAAGTAGAGGAAAATTGATGAAGTAAATTAATAAATTTACTTCATCAATTTTCCTCTACTTATGTCTAACATGTTCCTTGTTTATTGATTGCATTATTCATTTTTGATAAAATAGATTTATCAATCAGAGTTTTCCACTTCCTATGATAATAATGTCTTTACTTATTAAGCTCTTAAAAGGATGCTGCTTAAATTTGTATATGTATCAGTGTAATTCCGCATTAATACATCTTCTACATGTTTAAAATTAATATCGACAATTTTAATTCCGTTAATGGATTCAAATTGTGTTTAAACTACATTGAAGTACATTCTAATTAGAACCGTTCAGGAAAAAAAAATCTATACAGTATAGTTTGATTAATTTCCGTAACAATTCCTAAATTTTATTTCGTTATCATTATTTGAATATTATTTTTGAGAATATTATTATAAATATAATATTCTTAAAATTATAAATAACTTTTAAGCTATCATTTTGTTTATATATCGATTCCTATAATAATACATAATGTTTTGCTGGAGATATTAAGTTTAAAATTTCATTTAAAAATACTTTATATGATATATACGATACTATGATGTCTCAGATTAATGAATACTATTTATTTTTAAAATTGATAAATATTGTTGGAAAAGTTTATTTATATGAATTCATTTAATTACATTTGCAATTCAAATGTACGTTTTTGCTGTATTTAATGATAGTTCTCAAATTTCAAACTGTCTTGTATTTTTGCATATATATTTCAGTATTATGATATAAATCTTGTGCATCGTGAATAAAATAATAATTGACTGTGGCATGATAATTTTTTGAATTGAAAATTTTGAAAAACTTTTGGAAACATTTTACCTTGAAGAATTAGGTTTTGTTAAATTTAATTACAAACTTATAAGATCTAAAGTTTTTGATATTTTTGTTAAGGTTACACTATAGTTAATCTTATTGATATTTAAGAGAAATTTATTGAATTTTTAATATCTTAGAATGTTTTAATATATCTTTCTTTAGAATATAATTTAGTATATTTTCATTTTAAATTTTCTAATTATTTTTCTAAAAAAATGCTTGCAATTATTAAATTAGTAAAAAAATAATTCAAGTAAAATATTTTTTAAATATTTTTAAAATCGGAATACATTTCCAAAATTATTTTATTTAATTTTATCTAGCAAGTGGAATAGTACATATAGTATAGTAGGATGTTAATATTTAACTATAGAAAGAAAATTGAAGTCAAATGTTTTTAGAAATATCTTACACATGCTAATTAGAGATAAAAACATTTCAAAACAACTCATTTAAAGAGTATTTCCTACTTCTATCATTGAGGAGTTATTGCTTCTTATCTTAATGGTGACTTTAGCCTAAAATATTGACCTAGACTCTCCTTCCTTCAGTTTGAACATTTTCATAATAGAAACTTAAGATAATTATCAGCAAAAGTATATTTTGACATTAAAATTCACTCATTTGAAGGTTGCTCCTTTACCCTATTAATCATAACATACATTAAATCAAATGTTGTAAACCGACCCTCACTTAAGTGTTGATGTATGCTTACGAGTTTGATCTATGTTCAACGAAAATTTTCTATTTCCAGATACTGATCTTTTTGCTTGAACATTAGATTTTGAGAAACGCAGTTGAACTCGACTCTGGTATTTTAGGGACTATTCCGATAATCCATGACACTGAAACTTAGGGTTAACTTTTACAAAACATATATCCCGTTTCATTTCTTTTAATCTACTCTTATGTATGTATTGTAAATATTGCAATTTACTCTTCATTAAAGAAGACAATTTATTACATTGAAGGGAATTTTGGCATATATGTATGTGTCCATGCGAGAAAGTATGTTACACAATTATTTATCTTACCTTTCTCATAAATCATCTTTTTTTGGTTCCTTCCAAATGATTGCACTTCTAAGTATACATAGTTTCCAACTAATTATGAAAATTTCATTTAAGGTTAATTTTTCCTGAACTAGTATTTTTAATATATAAAACTGCAACGTGATTTTGATGATATAATAAAGAGTTTTGTATATATTCATCATGAAACTGTCCTGCATACTTAAGTTTCAACGACATTGATAAAGTTTCAAGGTTTTAAGAATAATATATTTTTTCTAATTGAATATTTGTATTTTACATCATTCTTTCAGTTCTTTGAGATTTCAATCTTAAAATTTTATGTTTCCTTAACTCAGTGCAACCATTACTTTACTTTATTATACTTTCAGCCTTTGTGTATCTTATATGTGTCATTAACATAAATGCATATAGATATAAAATTTGCTATAATATATATGTCTTGTTTAATGTACAATTTATTAATTTATTTAGTTAAATGGAATTAAGAAGCTATATTTTAAATTATGCTTTCTTATTTTATTTCAATTTTTTACTTTAATTTTATTAATATTTAAAATAGTTCCAATAACTTCCTGAAATGTATTCATTTATTCTTTTCTGTATTTTTTATTATACTGGAATTTATTTATCTAGTGCACATTTTATATACATTTTTTTCATTTTCAGTTATTTCAAGAAATATATGCAATTATAATATTTATGTACAAACTAGTTTATTTTGTATGCTTATTTTACTGAATTTATTAATTGATCTCTGTTTTCAAAGTAAAATATTATTTATTTTACATGTAAATATTTATTATTAAGATTAATAAAATACATAATTTTTTAAAATTTATTTAAAATTTATGCAAATTAGATGCTTTAAATTGAAAATGCATGAAGTAATTATTTCAGCTAAAAGGCTTTAATTTATTTTATCTCTAAATATAACCTTTTCAATAAACATTTCCTCTTACTTGTAATGGCAGAATTTAGAAGCTTCTGAAAATCTATAGATTCTTCCCTGAATAGGGAACAAGATAGAGCCGTCCCTTGACCAGCAGAGCCTTTGTCCGAATCTCATTTAAATGAGAGTAATAGGAAAGGGTTTATGTTAATAACATTACCTCCTCTCTAAAGAGAATAGTACATTGGATTTGGTAAAGACGAGAAACTAATGTACAGTGAATCTGCGTAGAGACAATGAAAATAGCTGTCATTTAAATTCTACTAAACCTCTATCCCCTATTGTAACATTATTATTGCTAGCAAATGACATTCTGTGTTTAGCATATGAAAGAAAATTGCATTAGAAATTTATATAATATTAGCTAAGAAGAAAATTAAGATAGAATGTTTATTATATGTGTTACAAAATTAGATTTGTAAAAATCTTTGTCCTGTTTTTATGATTTATATCAGAGTTAATTTTGTTAATGATTGAAATTATACTATCTTAGAATTAATAAACATCAGCCAAATAACCTTTCAAGAATATATATTATGAAAATATTCCCCTCTCATTAAATATAAAAATTTTACTGTTTTTTAGTATAATTCTGAAATAAGTATATAAATTGGTAAACTGATAATGGTTTCAAATGTCATACAGTTAAATCTTACTTTTTCATGAGTTTTAAAGAAAGTTTTAATCAATTGTAAAAGGCAACTAAATTTCAAATGTTCTTCAAATATTATCTACAATTGGAAAACCTATTTATCTTTTCTTAGTCTAATACGGTATTGAAGCTTTGAATTTCATTATTTCCTTCGATCAATAAATGTTCTTCTAAGTAACTGTTATTTTATCATCTTATGTTATTTTATCACCGAAAATATATATGTATATTGTGCCATCCAAAAATTCTCGCAAAAATGAAAATTTTACAAATAAAGTTTGAAAATAATTTAAATAATTATTTTAAGTTTATATAACATTGAGAAATTCAAGTTTGGTATTCAGTTTTCTTCTAAACCACATTTTTTTATTATTTACGAATATTTTAATTAATTGTCATTAGATATATTTTCTTCACTTTATCGTTGATCTCAGAATTTCAATTATAAATAATATTCACCCTTTATGATCATCTTAATAAGTACACATATTATTTGTTATAAAATGTTTTAATTATTTTCCGTTTTGTTTTGCGCTATTACCTTTACAGAAATTAAATTTTAACTTACTAGAAAAGCATGTATGTATTAAACTTAGTGAGGGTAATGGAAATATCCTTATAATGATATTGATTTCATTCAAATATTCTCAAATAATGGATATCAATAATTAAATCTAAATAGGATATAAGTTTAACTTACTTTTAGTTCCAAAATGAAATAAGCATTCTGTCTCTTAGACACTTTAAATATAAATAATGTACCATATTTTTATATAAATATGTGAAAAAGATTTCTGACCTTTATTAAGATCACAAAACCTTTAAATAAATAAATATCATACGTATACTGTGAAAAAACAAGATTTTACATGATAAGTGTTTTGATAAAATAATAAATCTTAGTAATATGTTTGAAAAAATCATATAAGATTGATTTAAGTTATTCATTCATATTATTTTACAGACTTTTTTTATCTTTGGATTGTTAGCAAAATACGAAATAACATATTCTATAGAAAATAAATTAGTTAAATGCGCAAATATCTACTGGTTGCATCTTAAAATGCTTTTTTTAATATTTAAAAAGACATGGATTATATTTTACTCTCTCAGTAAAATACTGAATGCCAAGAAAATATTCAAAAGAACGTACTTGAATAGGCACTATGCCTAACTTTAATATTTCTTTAATCTTATTTTATCTAAACAGATCACGTATAAGATAAGTAAAAAAAAAAACACATATTGCATGCATTTTCAAAACATTCAGTCAAAATTCAAGTGAATTATAGATCAGATTATCTACTTTATAATATTTTAGTTTTAAATTTTACTGACTTAATTTTGCACTGAATAAAAGTTTGTTTACTTATCACATTTTAGTCCGACTTTTATGAAAAGTATTTCCTTTCATCCTTATCTGTATTTCATAATCAAAATAGAAGTTTAAAATTTATTTTTAAAATGAAATAAAGAAAAGGTGCATTACTTTTAAGTTTTTATATGCAAATGACTTATGTTAATAAACTATTAGCTAAACATTAAAGTGTTTTAACCAGTATTGTAACTTAGTTTTTAACCACAAAGAAGTAAAAACATGCATAGTGTAGAAGGCACTGATTATATAGGAAGCAATTAAAAGTTATTTACAAAATACACATTTACACAATAATGTATTTATTTACTATATTATAGTAATCACAAAAACATCACATTGCATATACACTTGAAAATACGAATCATTTGTGCTTCCATTAAGCCTTGTACAAATAACAAGGAAAGATTTGTCTCAGTATGTACAATTATTTATTTGATGCAATGAGTTTCCTTGTAAAGTATTAGATGCTAATAAGTATAAAAGCTAGTATTGCGCAAACATGTTGAATTTTAATAAAAAAAATATATATATTACTGATGCATTTTTTGTGTGGAAATAAATCTTACAATTGATTACCTGACTATGTTTCCACAATTGATTCTTAAAAGTGTTTCGATTGCACCGATCAAAACACTGACATATGTCATTTCATGATATTCTGGCAATGACAACCATAAGAATTGACTATGTTTTGATGTCTATAATTGATTAGTAGAAATTGATTAAAAAATTCATTGAAGGGAACACATTTAAAATTGAATTTATGTGAAATGCATTTGATTCCATTTAATTGAAGATAAGCTTATATGTTTTTTTAAGAAACAATGATGTCTAAGTATATGCCCTGAAAGAATTTAAACTTTCATTTAGCTTATAAGCATTAATAGTACAGTTATATGCACAAACAATGAAAAGCACATGACAATATGCTCTCAAAGAACGTGCTTTCTATTGGTATACTAATACTACTACCAATCATCTCTTTGTCGTATCTACTTACATTCGCCCAGTAATCTCTCCCGCTTTACTACTATGCAAAGACATTTCACCCTTTGCACAAATGAACTAAATTTATGTTTACTTATTATAAAACTTTGACATGTGATGTTTATGGTACACAGCTGATCTAGACCAGATTTTTGCTTTTATATAATGACACTACCTTGACTTAATAGGTGAACTTTGAAAAATAAGCTAGGTATTTTTGTAGTATATATCACAGCACTATACAATAAAAAAGTTTCAACAGTCTTGCAAACTCAAGCTCATAACTCATATATCTAAATTGTTAATTATCATTCCAAACTGAATTATTTCAATGACGTGTATATGATGTGATTAACACGACACTAATAAAACATTTATCTTATAAACTATTTAAATGGAACAAAATAAAATTTTTTACGTTTTTATATTTTTGTCATACATAAATTTAGTCAAATTGAAAATTTTTAATTAAAACTTTTTTGCATAACTTTGTAGGTAAATTATGCGATATTTAAAAATGATCTTAATATTTGAATAAAATTTGTGCAATTGATCAATAGTACTTATTTCAATTTCTGTACTACGGACAATCTTCCAAAGTATCTATATTCTTGTAGACGTATTAGAATCAATTTATAATAAGTTAAATATTTATCAATCTAACTTTTCAGGAAATATTATGTTTATATATATATATATATATATATATATATATATAATACAAGAAGTTGAAATAAAATATACTACGGAGACATCACATTTTGTATTAAATATCCGAAAAATAAATTTTCTCAACCATATAACCTAAAAACAAATATGCTCTTTGAAAATATTTTTGTTTATATTTAATATGGTACGAAACTTAAATCTTTGCGTGTTCGCATCATTAAACTTTTGCTTTACATTAGTTTCGCAAATGCAAAACAACATAATTTTTTTTAAATAAGGGACAAAATTATTTTTTTGTCGTCTTCCACTTTTTTGAATTTATTTTTCATTCTTAATAATGCACGATGAAATTTCCGTGAGCAAAATATTTTACTTTCATTTTGAACTGGGAAAGAGATTTTCTTTGGCATGCAAATAAACAAAAATGAGTGTGGAGTATTTTCCATTTCATGTCATTTATTCCTTTTATTTAAGTTCTAGCTGATCATTAGCCTCTCACGCTACGAAGTTCAAATCATCAAAAGTACATTTATCAAAAATGACTTTTGGAAGATAAAGAAGAAATTTATTTTTAGAAATTTTCTGCTTAATTCAAAAATAATTCCAATTTTTTGTGACATTATCGATATATTAATGAGGAGGTTTTGATGACTTACTAAAATGTGATTAATTAATAAAATATTGAAATTGTAAATAAGTTACCTTAAATAAATAATTTTGAAGAAATGATATTGATAATAAACAAAAAATTGAATGCATAGTTTACTAAATTAGAAAATTAAATATTAAAATCAATTAATATTATCGATATGTGTTGCCTTTACTACTACAAAAATATAATGCCAAGATATTGTGAAACTTTTGAAGCATTTTTATTTTCCAATTATTGCTTTTTTTCTTTAAAAAATAAATTAATTTATATTACATTATTTTCTCAAGAAATTATTTGCGAAACTACATTTTTTTCTTTTAAAATGTATACATATGCTGCAATTTTATAAATAACCGACTACAAAAGAACAGTTGCAAATTATTATAGAATTTATTAATAGGATTATCGCACCCAATATTTGGAAATATAAATATATTTTTGTAATACTATTTAAAATATATTTTTGATTTATTACATGTTTATTGAGCTATGCCAACAAGGATAATATATGATATGCTAAAAATGAATTTCATAAACGAATGTTTTACTGTAGTTAATTGAGTATAAAGTTTCTAAAACACTTAGTATGAAAAACTACCTTTATTTAATAATGATGATTCATATTTCTAATATATTCATATATTGATATATTATTTAGATATAATTACGAATTATTTTTTCCATCTAATAATATTTTATTAAACTCTAATTTTCATAGGAAAATTTTTTTTTACCAATTTCCCTTGTTTATGTATTTTAATATACGTTTATTTCATACGATATAATCTTCTGAAAATATTCTTAATGTTGTTAATTTAAGTATATGTAAATAAAAATGTATCAAAAAGCAGTGCTGATTAAAATAATTAAAACAATAAAAACTTCCCTTGACAGGGGAAGCATCTAATATCAGATAAAGTTTCGGTTAAAATTTCACTAACTTTTACTCTTGGAGGAATATTTTTGAAGAAAATCATTAAAATAAGAATTTTGTGATAATTTATTTTTAAAATATAGGAAAAAATATTATAGGAAAATTTTGCATTTGTTCTATAAATAATTTAGGCGGTAGCTTGAATAAATATATGCATCATTGTTTCTATCTGACCACTTATTTCATCATTAATTAATATTCTTAAATGAAATGTTAGTAATTATTTTCTCCAAACTTTGCATTTTCGATAAATTTTTGTATGTAATTTTTTTTTTGGGGGGGGGGGACTCAGTTAAATATCTGTTTTTTTCTTACACTAGCTACATTAAGCAGAAATGATTTATAATTTTAGATAAATTAACTCAGTTTTGGATATAATTTGACCCCAATAAATGGTTTTGAATTTGACACAAGAAAAATAATCTATAGAAAATATTTCGATATACGGTTGTCTATTGCTAAAATTATTTTGCTTGGAGCATTTCAATAGATTTATAAAATAATTATAAAAAATATGTGCATAGATGCATAAGTATCGAATAATATTTTTAATTTTTAAACTAATATGTAAATGCTCCTTTTAACTATACTCTTTATATCGAAAATAAACATCAATATATTTAAATTTTTAATTCTCTTAAATATAATTTAAATACTTATTGTTTACATATTTTGTTTTGTGAAAACCAATAATGAATGATTTTTATTTCTGATACATAATAATTTAGGATTTTTTTAAATTTTAATTATTTTGTTACCAATTTATTCATAAGGATCAAATTTTCCATATTATTAATTACACACACACTCACACACACATATATATATAATTAATAACATACATAGTTTTAAGATAATATTGTATAGTGATTGTAAAACTTTTTTTAAGACTAATATATTTAAAATAAGATATAGTTGTCACCAGTAATAATATAACATTACATAATGGATATTTAGTAAAATTTAAATTTACTTATGTTATTCCGTTTTCTTTAGATATAGTCACAAAAACTTTTGCCATTTTCTATTAAAAAAGTATCTTATATAATTTATGAAGAGACTTAAAGCGAGTTCATTTTTTCTGTAAAATATCCGATATTATCTATACGATAAATATCAAGATTTATTTGAGAGAAGATTATTGGCTTTTGCTTAAACATTTTCATTTGAAAAATGTTATGAATTTTATAAAATTTTATAGGAAAACATTTTTAAACAATAAGGCGTTTGCACTTAATTTTCTACAGTTTGTTTTCCAGCAAATGCAAACTGCCTGCAAAATGCCTGGCCGCTGCTTGCAAAGATTTTGTATTGGCCATGGCAAGCCGATTGTTGTTGTCTAACGGCCTGGCTCTGGTCGTTATATCCATGAGTAAGTGCTAGCCAGAAAACTAGACTGGAGCTGGTTGATATGTAGTAAGATAACAGATTCTGTCCATTGGAGGCTCTAAATTTGTTGGCTACGAAAATTAAGAAAATTAGTTGTGATAACAATTTTTAATTTTACGGGTAAAAACTATTTTCTTATAAAAAACTCTTTTTTATTGTCATGTTAATACATTTTTAGGTAACTTCGTTCTTTTTTAAACTTGAAAACTTTTTTTAGAAAAAAATTGACTTTTACTGTTTATTTTTTGTACCGAGTGACAATGTAACGTAAAAAACTTCGAAGTGCTTCGTTGTGTCAGCCGTTAATGGAAAATTGTAGAAAATTCTATGTTGTCTCAGTAAACCAAGAGAAATGTAAGATAAATACGCATGTATTATTGGTTTTATCAGGGTATGTGGCTTATTTAATCAAGAGTGATTGTTTTATTGTATGTCGAAATATTTTTTTTAATTCCTTGCTTGAAATTTTTCGTTAACAATTGATGGCATGCTAACAAGATATCAACATTCAGAACGTTTTAAAATTCTTGTGTAATATGCTATGTCTGTTACCGTATAAAGGATGATGTGAAATATTGCTGCTTAGTAGATATTCTAGCATAACATATTTTATTACATTTAAACTCTTTTTTTATATTTTTTAAAAATTTCATTAGAAACAAGTTTTCAATTTATGATGGAAAAATTGGAACTTTAATTGAGAGTCTTCATCTATTAACATCTGTGAAAATATAAGTTAAAGTTAACCTTCACGTTTTGTGAAAAATTATCGAAGTTTTAGCACCCTGATGCATTGTTTTTTACAGTTAATGGTAAAAAAGATATCATGGGTTGATAATATATTTAATCCTGAATCTATATGCATTTAAAGAAAATTGTTTTCTCTACGTCACACATATGTGTGAATATTTACAAGAGATACTAGAACAATTTTTTGTAAATTGTATTTTAATTTAATTTTATTTTATCACTCTGTTTTAATGATTTGAAGTTATATAAAGAATTTAGATTTATTTAATATCAACTTAATTAATATTTCTTATCAACTTAATATAATTTTATTATTGAGTGATTTACTTTAACATCATCATTTTAAATAAAGAAAACCAGTGAAGTATAAAAAAGAAATGATATTATAGACATAGGTTAAAAAGTTATGAGATTTAATGAATAGTGATTTTAGTGTTAATATATAATAATTAATTGTATGTGTATTTATGCTTGGATGTAGTCTTGATTTATGACCTTATCTAAACACACTTACGTATGTTCCCTTAATAATGTTCTACATCATTCAGAGTTACAATTGAATAATTTATTCCCTCTTGTTACGAAATTTTTAAAGGATTTTTAATAAATATAGTAAATATTTTTTTTTTAAATTTACAAACAATAGTTTTATCTGTTGACGCCTACTGTCTTATATTTTGTTTTATACATTAGCTTACAAGCTTGTAGTGTATTTAAAATCTCACCCTTCTGATTTAAATTGTACATAATAAATCTAGCACAGAATCGATAATTTAACTCCTAATAATATTGTACTCAATACTTTGATAGAATAAAACTAAAATAGGTAAAACGTTTTTATTCGTAAAAAATTCATATAATTTCATTTTCATAAGATTTTAAGCATAATTGTATGTAAATTATTTATTATGTAAAATTGATAGGCCTTTCTCGTTACATAAAGTCTACATAAAGCATTTCTTTCTTGGTAGCAAAAACATTTTAAGTATACATGTTTATTTGTATATCTTATAGTTACAAGAAAATGATCTAGTAATGTTCAATTTCAAAAGCATTAATATTCATTAGAAATCACAAAAATAATAATCGCTTAAAAGTTGAAATATATCACCTGTTAGTCAAAAATATGTCATTTTAAATATAAGTCTAACAAGCAAAAATTGATAGTATAATCACTGCAATATTACTTCATGTTAATAGTTATTTTGATATGTTCCTTCATTAATTTGTAAGAAATAGCAAAAATTAAAATGATATTAAAATGATATTTAAAATAGATCCAAGCATGCATTTACATATATATATATATATAT
>JAPDSC010084915.1:44056-54734 GCA_026290005.1 Latrodectus geometricus | reverse complement strand
ATATATATATATATATATATATATATATATATATATATATATAAAGAGAGAGAGAGATAAATAGATAGATAAAACCTATATAAGAAAAGTGTATGATAAGATTGTTAGATGGATAACTTCTATTTGATGGTTAACAAGATTTAAAAGATACTGAACAGAACGTTGCAATTGATACTTAAGAAACAGAAATAAGATTTTTAATGAAGACTTGAAATTTGGTTTTTTACGTACGATTATTTAAAAAGTGTACAGTGAATATGGGCTATCCGGTGAAAAATTAATTTCAGATGGCAGTTTGACTAGAATATCTCTAAAAGTACGAAATTATTGTCGGATGATGATATTTTTAGAACAAGAATGACGTACAACATTATTTTAAATCTGTAGTGATCTTGGTGCTAAAATTTCAATAACTATAGTATGCAAACTGTTCAATGTATCACTAATGATAATGGCGTACGGTTCAGAACGCCTACACATGTAATGTTGTTGACTGCCAGGTACAATGTCTTACACTTCCATTGGTCCCGCAATCATCTCCATTGAATAGTCAATGATTCAAAACGCATTGCATGGTCTAAAGAGTCACGTTTTTAATTATATCAGGATGATGAGAGAGACAGGCTTAACAGTAACTGGTTCCTAGCGCAGGAGAAATCCCGCAGCTTCCAAATTCCAAAAAAAATTCTGATCCATGTCAAATCTATGTACTGTAAATGCTTCACATTCACATAAAATAATTAATAAGGTTTTTCAATTTATAGGTAACCTCTACGTAAGTAGGATCATCTAATTCTCTCATTAAGGTGAGAGGTCCTTAATGAGGGACTTTCATGAAAAAATTCATGCTGCTTTCTTTTAATAGCTTCTACTGACCTTTCAGAGCACTTTTTGTACCTTACTGTGATATATGTTACATCAATCACTGATTTTACGGGGTCAAAAATGGATTTTTTTCAAAAGAGATCAAAAACAATGAGTCGGATCAGGTTTTTTTTTTATTTATTTATTTATTTTTTTTTTTAAATATCTGGTTCTAATTCTGAATCAAAAACAATCAATTGTTAATTCAGTTCTTACCAATCCATCAGCTATCTCATTTCTAGGAACACTAGGGGTACCCGGCCATTCAAAGGATTAGTAATAGTTAATTTGTGCACAGAAGATTTGTATTTCCAGACAAGAACAGAAATTACACATTTTAACTCTGTAACGTAGTTTAAATGTCAAAAAAGATAGCTGTTTTCTTATGAAAGTAATCTCTTTATAAGTAAGTATCTTCAATTGCACACGAGAAAGGCGATGATTTTTGCTTTGGATATAGAAATGTATGGATTTACGGTGGTATTAAGACAGTTTTCTAAATTTATGTACTCTTCATGACAACATAATTCAGTACAAACTGATGGTGTTTCTGTGATAGTACAAATAAAGTAAAACTCTGACGGTAATGGGACTCTTATTCTATTTAGAGACGAATCTGAAAACTGAGAGAACGTAATTATCTCTTCTGATAATCTTCACATTGTGTTGGCATTTTTTATCTACAATATAAAATAAACTGATCCACGCAATGTTCCTCAAAATAAGCTTTGTTTTTTCAATAAAGTTGCTCAATCAAGTAATAAATACCTCGATCTATCGTAAAAGGAAGTAAATGTAATTTGTTTGTTACAATTAAATTCTCACCAAATTAAATATCATCCCTGAATAATATTACTTAAATACGTCTAACTAAACTCTTGTGCTTAATATTAATTAATAAATATTTATATATAGATATTTTACTGTTTATATCAGTTAAATAAATGTATAAAATGATTTCATAATAGTGATTGTATTTACTGGGTAACTACTTTTTACGCTATACGATAAAATCTCATTATGTCTTATTAATTACATTAAATTCTAAAAAAAATGTGCATTTTTAGAAACCTGAAATAAAAAAATATTTAAGCATTTTCTTCAAATGGTGGTTATAAAATTTTTAACTATTTTCAGCACTGAAGTGAAATATTAATTACATAATTATATAAATGTTATCAAATCTGCAGTTTTAGATATATAACTAAATATTATCTTAATTACATATCTAAATATAGATTACGTAAATTTCGATATTTATACTGGCAGAAAATAATCTCAAATAAATATATGTTTAAGTATTTATTCACGTTTCACTGATAATATTTGTGTGTTCTTTCACACTATAACATATTTCCATTTGTTATAACTACTCATTACATGAGCTACCTCTATTTACTGTGCCAATTAACTATTTATTTTTTTCTCAACATGATCAAGCATGTATTTAAGATTATTATAAATGATTTTTTATATAAAACGATTGAGTGATAATTAATGTATGTTCTTAAATGAAATTATTTTTGAAAAGGTTTTGTTAAAATTATCTCAGAAAATTTAAAAATTATACAAAAAATATTTAAAATCTATATAAACAAATAAATGTAATTAAAACTTTTTTAAAATAAATTCTAACTCAAATATCCTCTAAGAGATGGTTGTACAATGTTGAAAATTAATTTAAATTTGAAATGAAATCATTGTTTTTTATTTAAAATCCAATATCAGTTATACCTAGAAATTCAATTTTTAAATTTTTTTATATTTTTTTCTTTGCTTGTAAAAAAATATTTTCTTATTTATCACGATATTTGAAGATACGTTTCAAAAACTTTATTTGTTTTATTACAAAAATAAAAACTTTTTGGTCGTAATATTGTTAGCTTTACTTTGAAAGCTATTAAATACGGAGAAAGCTTTGTTTCGATCAAATAACGTAAATTCTTTTCTTCGGCTTGATTATTTCAGTTTGTATTGGGAAAAGAAATTCCAAATCCAGATCTTATTCTAGTCTGTATTCTAGAGTTTTATTCCAGTCTTTACTTTTAGATTCGAAATAACATTGCAAACAGAATTGTTTATGTGTTGTGTGGAATGTTTTCTTATCTTGAATGGTTTCTCTCCGGAAACTGGTTGATATTTTAGAATTTAAGAAAGTTCTATACAAAGAAATATAAAGTTTACGAAGAATATTATCTGAATTCAATAAGTTGAGATGGTGGTATCACTCAGTCGTAAAATTCCTTAGCAAATGTATTTGTTTTTAGCGAAAATACATTACAGTTTTCATATTATAGTTTGCTTCAGTTTCTTGAAATGAAATTGCATTTTTCTCAATCGAATTGTGCATTTACAAATACAATTTAGCTTCACAATATCAAAATATATGTGAAGGATGTTCTTAGCAGAAAAACATCGATGAGAAAAAATACTTTTTCATAAGATTTATATCTTATTAGAACAGCAATTATTATAACTACTATTTAAATGTTCCAAAAATTTTAAATTAACAACATTTCAAATTGTAACTTTTAAATTATACCATATGGATGAACATAACCTATATAAGAACATTATTTTAAATAAACATACGTGTTTATATGTATTATTTTTATTTCCGCTAATTTATGAAATATTTATATTTAATATTATTGTTGTAATACATGTTTTCATATGTATCATTGAATTGAATACACAGCACACATATTAATACTAATATAAAATACAAATTACTGTACCAAGCAACATACAAATTAATTTAATACAATTGAAATATACTTTGTTAAATCTAATAAAAACTCTTTTCTTATAATATTATTAGAGAATTATTTATTCAATAACAGGTTTTCATGATTATATATTTGATTACAATATAAATATATGTAATAACCAAGTAAGTTCATTAAAATGATTTTACATAAAATGTATTTTGAGAGATGCATGACACTTTTTAAAATATTTAAATTTTGAGGTTGAATTAATTTTTTTAGCCTATTATTAATTAATTGTTCCGAGAGTCAAACGTGATTTTTGTGTTCTTAAATAACATTACATCTTACTGTAACAAATTTGTACTAATATATTGTTGTAAAATGAATTTCATATATCTAATGGACAGCCAAGTAAGTGGAATTAAATGTACAAGGTGTATTTCTTAAATATTTCTGTACAGAAGCTACAAAAATTCCATATTTTGTAAAAAATGCAAAAATTAGCAGAATCTTTAATTTAGCGGTTCTAGTAAAACAAGCATATATTTAATTAATATTTATTTATCACATTTTATAACTATTGCTATCTGATATTTATTTCTTCAATAATATTTACTAATTATACAGAGTCATGATCGATAAACTGAAATTTTAAAATAAATATTTCAGTTTCACTGTATTTTACTCGTACATTTTCCAAACATTACTGTAAAATAGTATATTTAACCACTAACGAGAAACAAATCCCTAATCTAGTCTCCAAATCACTGGAGTAACTTTGCAGTATACTCCTTTAAATCGAAATTTTCAGAGGATAAATTTTCCGATGAGTGCCTTTCTTATTTTTTTATTTTATAATTTGGGTTCCGTAGTCTCCTCTCTAAAAATGGTTGAAACGAAAAGTTGTAAGTAACTTCCTTTTCTCGTGATTTGAAGCTGGAGAGGAGTAGGAAAATGGCGCTGTAACATAAAAGGCGATAGTTTTACCTTCGCAACTATATTGGCGACATTAATCATCTGAGAAGAGAAGCTAACCTCATTAACTTGTCACTAATGAGACCAGATGCATCTCATTAAAACTTTGTTATTACTCCTGCACACTCATCTTTTGCTTACCACACACTGATAGCAAGCAGGCTGTTTTCGCTCTGCGTAAATCGATAACATAATTTTCGATCGTCTTTATCTGCATCGATAGATTTCGCTTAATCGGCACCAACCAAACTAAATTGAACGTTTAATAGTTTTTCCGGAATAAAAGGTTGCATTGATTCATTCATCCAAGATTATGAATTCAATACTTTCGCTAACGGGGGATTTAATCGGATAATGAGTATATAAAGTTATTTATTTTTGAAAAATTGGGTCTTTGCAGTTATGCTATATATACGCAGTCATTGGTTCAATATTTGGTGAGGCAGGATACAACAGTTAATAAAACTCTTCATAGATAAAATACAGTTTCATTTTTAAAATTAGGAATTTTAAATAATAATGAAAGATAATTAATTTCAAATAAATGAGACAGAGAGATATTTATGTATTTAAGAAATTATCTCTCTCTCTCTCTTTTTTCGTAAGAAGAAATTTTGTTATAAATATGAGCAACTTTTGTACGATTTGGAACAAATTTTAAGTAGTACAAAATTAACTTAATCAATAAATAAATTTTTTCAAACAGAACATATTTAAGTTTCATTAAACATTTTAAGAGTGAATTAGTATAAGTTCTTATCACTGTTGATAACTACGTAAAGTCATTAAATATATTCTATAGTACACAAGTATATCCGATCATTTTATTCACTAATATTTTGATAATACATCAACTTAATCAAGATTTTATTTTAAATAAATGTGTTGAAAAATTAAGATGCATCAAGGGAGGAATTAATTTTATGAAATGGATTTAATATCAATACATATGGGCATTATTTTTTTAGTGTAACTATATGTTCTAATTCTTATATATAAAAGGAAATTATCATATGACTATTTTTAAATAATATTTAATGTACATTTGTTAAGCATAATAAGTGAATCTATATTGCATGAAATGAGTTTCAGAAATTTTGAGTAGGTATTTTCTTGCCTTTATTAACACACTTAAATAAAGAGCAAGAGTTAATCACGTAAATAATTAAACAAATCTGTCCCCCTCTCAGCATGATTTATCGTACAATATCTATCTCACATGTGCGTTAAATACTACACTACAAAAAATATCATATTAAATAAAAACATTAATTTTTTTAATTACAATTGTCTTATCATAACGTTATATGATTGCTTTTAATATATGATAAAACCCACTATGATATCTTCCATTCAAAACCTATATCACAGCTAATGACTGACATCAACCTAAATAATCTAAGTAACTCAATATTTTATTCTACTCAATTCATCCACTGTAGGGAATGGAATTATCTATTAATTCTGTATTAGCATATTTTTTATTTTGCTTCATTTTTACATAATTCCAAATACGTGTACATTGTCATCATAAAAAATATAAGAACCAATATTAATATTTTGCGATTTTAAAGAAAAATGCTTTTCAATCAACAAGTAAAAAAAAAAAATCATTTCTATTTTGTGCTGTTAAAATTGTTTTCAATCAAAACTCGGTAGTTTCATTCAATCTTTTTGAATTGAACTTGTGAAATCGAAGCTATAAAAGCTAGATGCAAGTGAAATGGAAATCCGAAAGAAATAAAAAGTCAGCGGATAGAAGTTGTGCAACAAATTGTATTTCTCTGTGCTTTCCATGATCATCTCTTGGGAACTCATTCTGTTACGATAAGACAACTCTGTAAAAAGAAGAGCCCCGAACAAAGCCATAAGGGTCCCTTTGGACGATATTTGTCTGTTTCCTTTCTTGAAAGTTGGGGGGGAGGCAACTTACGATTTTGCGAATCAGTTCAAGAAGTATAAGTTACCACTGGAACTATAAGAATGATGTATTTTTTGCTTTCCTTTTCATTTTTTGAGAAGGCTTGAAAACAAATTTTCTAAGTATTTTACATTAAATTTTATTTTTCTGTATAAATAAAATGGCCTTTATTTAGATATCATAAGTGTTGGAGAGATTTTATACCAGCAACAAACCAATGACTAATTTTTAGATTTTACTTTTTCTAGAATTCATATTGAGTTATTAATAATTTCATAATAAATATTTTAGAATTTAAATCTTTCATTTCATTTTCATTGCAAACTCAAAAATTATTTAATAAATTTTACCATTAAGGTGATACATATTTTTATAAAATTGAAAATTACTTTATTACTGATCATAATTGTGTTCTATAGTATTTGTATATTTTTCACTAATGTAAATTATAATCTATAGAAATAGTTAAATAATAATAATATAAAACTTATAATAGTGAGTAATGAAATGGTTGTGAATAAATTTATTTTTATTTATGTATATATAAAAAGAAATTTTTAACTAAAAATTTGCATTCATGTTTCTGCTACCTTTCAGCATATTGTATTCTCAAATTTTAGGTGCTTTCAAGAATTTTAGCATAAAATACAATATACAGATTTTTTAAAAATATTTTACACATATAAAATTCTTTGAATATATAATTTAACATTTTTGTTCAATTTAAATTTTTGTGTTAGTAATTGTGGTAATTATTTCTTATTAATGTCAAAAAAATTACATATATAAATAAAAATAATGTTATAAAGTTAAAAAGATTTGTTTTGCTATGAATATATAAATTCTGGAAATATGGTTAAAGTAAAATTTCTTTAAAATTATTTTATAATACTCAATTCATAAAATTGTCTTTAATTTTTTTCATGTAACTTGCTTGCAAATTGTTTCCTATTGAAAGATCCGTAATTAAATTTTTTGGTGTTGAAACTTATTCATTTCCTTCCTTAAGCAAATATATTTAAAAAAAGTCTCGAGCTACAATAAGTTCGATGATGATTCGATTATAAAAACTAAAGTATTATTATTACTTGAAGTATTAAATTATTTCATCGAGCAGTGCATAATGCCTTTGGTTTATGATAGTTTTCAGAAAAAATAAAACTTGAAATAATATTAATTTTATTGAAATCATTTGTCTCTATTTGGCTAGATTTAACTTTCTTTGGAATTTTTGTATCACATGCAGCAAATAGCTCCTGTGACTTACGTTCCAGTATTACAGCAAAGAAAACGTATGAGTCGTAAATTACGACGACACATGCTTACGATGGCAACCGAACTCGTAGAAGAATTCAGAGGCAGGAAAAAGATCGTGATTATCTTTATGGGTGAAAAGAATTATGTTTTCATTTCATTGCGAAGGAAACATTTTTAAAAAGGAGAGAAAAAAACTGGAATGCAGTCGAGATGATTTTTTCTTTGACACCATTGTTTAAAAAATGACTCATAATTTCTTTTAAAAGGTATTTTTATTGCTCCGAAAGATTTGTTTTATTCTAAGAAAACCGTAAAATTTCGATGAAACAAAAATATTTTAAAGCCCTTAAAAAAAAGGGACATTCAAAATAAGATATTTTCACCATTCAGCTGTTTAAGTTAAATGTTTCATAAATTGATATTTATTTGTAAAAATATTGTTCATTACTTGTAACAATACTGGAAGGAAAATTTACTGACAGATTGTTTTGAAAAAGCAATATTTTAATATTTCTTATTTATTTATTAGTTATTAGTTAGTTAGTAATAACTAATAAATAAATAAGAAATATTATTCTTATTTATTTATTAGTTATTTACTTTTTATTTATTAGTTAATTCAAAGCAAAAATCTATGCAATACATTTAAAAAAGTATTTGAGAAAAAAATACCAAAACATATAGTTAGGAACAAGGTTGTGTTTATAAATATGGTTAAGAAATAATTTATGATGAAGAAAAAATCATTTTTTGAAATGTTTGATTAGTTTAGATAAATTTGCTAAGCAAATAAAAAAAGTGGTAAAATGTATTCCTATTCCTGTCTCTAAGTTAATCATTCAAAAAAACTAGATTTCAATTTGAAAAAACTGATTTTTAAAAAAGCAAATTTAAACGCGAACTAAAAATACATCAATTATGTATATTGCTAAAAATTCTACGTAATTTTCAACATACATTTAAAGAGCGTAATTATGAAATATGAAATAAAATATAAAGTAACTATGTATTTTTATACAATATATATATATATATATATATTGGGGAATTTGATAACTAAAGGAAATCACATCTGATTATACACAAGCCAAAAATAGCAAATAAATTATTTACATTCAATGACACTTAGCTCCAGGTTTTACTATTTTAAATATATAATTAAATATTCATTTTTATTTTATCTCTTTATATAGAGCTTTACCTTTTATATCTTTTTATATAGAGATATTAAGTAAGTTATTAAAGGTTCTTAGGTTCTTTAAAAGGCAACTTTTATGACACATATACAATGCCCTATATATATTGAAATGCATAATTATTGGAATTAATGATTAAATTAATATGAACTCTTATCTTCATCTTATCAAAGGATTGACAAATAAACAAAAAGTGCTTAATCGTAATCTTTATCATATAAGCTTTAGAAGAATTTTCATAATTTACCATCAAGATAATCATTAAGAGTGGTGTTTTTCGTTTATTTTGCCTTTTTTGCTGGAAATGCATGACTATTATTTTGTGCGTGACAACAAAATGATGAAATATACACTCCTAATATTACTCTAACGGCGACACTGTGACTTAATAGAGTCTTACACAAGCGATAAGAATACTGACAGTGGCAGATGTGACCGAAAACATGTGTATCATGAATGCATAGCAAAATGATTGTTCACAAAATCTAATTAGATATGTGCGTGCTTGCGAATCTCGACAATCATATCATCGGTCTTCCCAGCACCCTGCACGCGATAAGTGTCCGCTTAGTACCAGATATATGGGCTTTGGACACCATATTACAGTATCCCAGTTGTACAATATGCAAATGTTTTTTTTTAAATACTTCATGAGCATTATCAAGTGTTTCATTTTCTAAAAAGTGCTGATAATTCAAACATTTTTCACTATAATAAATGAATTATGTTTCATTTGAAATGCCATGAAATGCGATTTTTTCCTAAAACACTAAATTCGATATAAGAAAACTAATGGTCATTGTTAAAATTACTTGTGATTTATGTAGAACGTTTACAAGTTTAATTTTCAAATATAAATATTTTATAATGGTAAGATTAATCTTTTTTTTAAAGTTAAATTTTTTTAACTAATACTTTATTTATTAATTTTAGATATATATGCAAATCGTTTTTGCATTTTTAAAGCATTAGTCATTATAAGTTCAATTATTCTAGTTTAAAATCAAATTAAAATTAGTTTCACATTATTCATGCATAATATTCTATAAATATTATGCATGAATATATCAAAATATAATAATACATAAAAATATAATGCATGTAAAGAAAAATAAATTGAGAAAAGAAAGTTATTATACATTTATATAAGCAATAAGATATTTGTAAATTATACAAACAATGCTCTTATATTTTAAATATTTTTCATAAAAAAATAATTATATAAACTTATAAAAGGTATTTAAATCTACAAACTTTAATACTGGTCAGCAGTTTTTTTAAATAAATGTATTCCATAAAATTTAGTTATTGAAGTAACAACTGTAGTATTATTTAATTTACATATTTTTCTATACGTAGTCATATATAATAATTAGTCATATATAATAAATAGGGTTTCTGAAATGAAAATGAGTGATTTGACATTACCTTATTTTATATATTACAAAATATTTTGATCTTTAAAATATTTTCTAATCGAGAATTCTGTAAAATACATTTCAAATCACATATAAAATTCACTCATTCATATTGCGAAAATGGAATTACAGAAACTTCATGCTCCATTAAAAGCTTTTTTGAAAGAAAGTACATAAATAGTTTTAAAATTATTCCTAGTATAAAAATCATTTTAAACATATATAATGGAATATTGAGTGTTGTATGCTTATGATAGCCAAATTTAATGAGTGAGTAAGCTTTGAATTTAGTTATACTTGAAAAAGTATATATATATATATATATATATATATATA
>JAPDSC010084915.1:0-43956 GCA_026290005.1 Latrodectus geometricus | reverse complement strand
ATATATATATATATATATATATATATATATATATATAAAGGGTGATCCAAAAGTCAGGACGAACTTTAAAAATTAATAATTCGAAAACGAATCACGATACAAAGATGCGGTTTGCACCAAACGGATGGAAAAAAAACCAGGTTTTGTGTGGCAATGAAAAAAATAGTTCTGTTGGCGACTAACAGATGGCACTATAGTGTTTTATTGCAACAAAAGATGATTTACAAATGAAAAAATTATTAATGAAGTAAGATTAATTACAGTTAATTAGTACCTACTACAGTAAATGTTCAATGTGCTGTCCATCATTCAGAAGTAAAGCTGTGAGACGAGTCACCACACCATTCACAGCATTTAGTAGCATTTCTTGCGTTATGGTAGATACATTTTGGCGGATGGCATCTTTCAGTGCCGCTAGTGATGTGGATTGGTCGTGGTACACTTTTGACTTCAAGAAGCCCCACAGCCAAAAGTCACAAGGTGTGAGATTGGGAGATCTTGGAGGCCGTGCGTGATTAAAGTAGCGACTGATAATGCGATCCTCCCCAAATGTTGAGCGTATCACAGGCAGAGTAATATGAGGTGGTGTTCCATCTTGCATAAAGGTGACTGTTTGGAGTGCCTGTCACACTTGCAGTTCAGGAATAATGCTGTTCTGTAACAGTGCTAGATATCGCTTACCGGTGACAGAAACTGTGTGACTTCCTCGAAAAAAAATGGACCAATTATGAAATCAGCAGTGAAGCCACACCAGACTGTCACTTTAGGCTGTTGCAAGGGTACTTCAACAAATGCATGTGGATTTTCTATGGTCCACACTCGACAATTGTGGGTGTTAACAGCGCCAGAGAGTGTGAAATGTGCTTCATCTGTCCAAAGCACAGTGTGAAGCCAGTCGTGCTGCCCTTCCATCTTACTGAAGACCAAATTTGCAGAATGTCGGCGAGAGTAGAAGAGGTTTCAGTTCTTGGTTATGTTGCAACTTGTAGGGATACAGTTGCAAAGTTACTCGCAGCGCTCTCCAGACACTTCCGTACGACACTCCTGTCTGCCTCGAAACTTCTAGAGCACTGCACTCCCCATGTGCAGCAACCGACGACATGGCTTGCACCGTCTGCTCCACTGTCGTGGCAACAGCAGCTGCAGTTGAGGGACGTCCACTTCTTTGATGTGACGCCAAAGAACCTGTAGCTTCAATTTTTTTCACAATTTTGTTCAATGCAGAAGAAGTTATTGGTCCTTTCCTATCTTGCATACCCTTCATGTAGCAATATGCTAGCAATGCCGCAATTGCACTTTCCGAATTCTTATAAAACAGTTTAACTAAGAGGGCTTTCTCAACTATGGACAGCATTTCAATGCATACCAGTTTCGACTATAATTACCTGCTGCAGTTGCTTCTTTTTATATCGTTTGTTGCTTTGCATAATCCTACATCAGAAATACGACAGCGCCATCTGTTGGTCGCCAACAGAACTATTTTTTTTTTCATTGGCACACAAAACCCGGTTTCTTCTTCATCAGTTTGGTGCAAACCGCATCTTCGTATCGTGATTCGTTTTCGAATTATTCATTTTTAAAGTTCGTCCTGACTTTTGGATCACCCTGTATATATATATATGTATATTGGTATGCAATAATTCTTTTCAAATGCACGAAACATAAAAATATATATTTAGAAACGTTTTTTATTTTATTATTACGAAAATGCACCCTATATATACATACCATGCATGCAGTTATTACAATAAAGATTTAATACATTGTGTTTGTTATAGTTAATACAAACTTTAACTCAGATCTTATTTTAGCTTTAAATTTAAGCATCATTCCGAAAAAGTGTCTTTCAACACAAACATGGTTTTACTTAAATATTCTTTTTTTCTGATAATTGCTACTGAATTTATTTCGGTAACAAAAATAAATAATAAAAATAATCTAATTAGTCACGTTTGTTAACAATGTCAACAAACTTAACATTCCAACACTTTCCTTATTCTTTTTTTGTGAAATATATTAATATTACATATAATATTAATATTAAATATAATATTAATATTATATATAATAACGAAATATATTAATATTTTCTTGTCTAGATAAATGTGAGTATATACTCGCATCCGAGATGTTTCCCTTTACATATACCTTTCATGTATTTCCAAAAAAAAAAAAAAAAAAAAAAAAGGAAGAACTTTAGAAGGTATTTCTTAGTTGAATGATTATTAAGAAATATTTTTTTTTTAAATAGTTGATAGTGTATACTAATAATCTCTCCTGACCAAGCTCTTGGCAGCCCAAACAGCTTCAAAGGACTTTTGTCATACTATAAAAAATTTAATGTAGAATAAAATATGATACAAAGCATAAATGGAATAAAATATCAAATTTAACATAATTTTAAAACTAATAATTAACAAACGTAAAATTTGTGTATATGAAAGAGGCACAGCAAGAAATTGTTAAATTTTATGTTATTAATGCCTATGCTATTCATGTAGCCTAATAGAAAACTTTCAAAGCTTGTCGGTGGGCTATTTGTTCAACAATATTTTCCTCGCATTAATCCATATGTCAGATGGTGAAATAATTTTCCAGAATATATTAGATGAAAGTGTGGTGATGTAACGGATAGTAGTCCCTATCATTCCACAAAAATAATCTGAAGATGCATTTGTACCAATTTTGTGTGGTGAGGTTCCATGAAAGGTGAGAAATAGAACCCCTTACCTCGAAGATGATATAAGTATTGTTAAATGAATTACAGATAAATGGTCTTTCTTGATTTTAACTTTACAAAGATTATATCAAATCTCCAAAAAATGCTTAATACACATTTAAAAGGAGAAAACATTTAACAAATTCCGTTTCATAATCCAAAAGAAATAAATAAATTAATCTTAAAAAAGAATAAAAAGATAACAATTGAAAGATTTGAAAGAAATATCAGGATTTTTTTTTTTTAAATCTTTAAAATTATGGAAATTTCTTTCTAAATACGGAAAGAAACAAAAAATTTAATTGATCAAATATCAAATTTTATTAATAAAAACAGTTAACTCATGAAAAAAATTTGCTCTGAAAACCAAAGGAAACAAATTGGGATTTGGTTAATGCTTAATAATGTATTTTATAGAATTTAAAAAAAAATTCAATATATTTAAATAAATTGTTATAAATTATAAAAGTAATACTTATAAATTATGCAATTATAAATATAAAATATATAAAAGATAGAAATATGTAAAAAATTATTTAATATTATTGGTAATGTATTGAGTTCTTTTGGTTTCAAAAATATGGGGAAAAAAGTTAACTTCATCCCCAAACTTTTCGATGTCATGATCTGAATGATAGGTACTCACATGTGTATAGTAATCTAGAATATTTAAAGGTAGTTTACAATGAAATATTAAATGACTGTAAAAAGTATTCGAATCAGTGTGAATATTTATTGACTATACATATTTATTTAACATGTATTTGTACAAACACATATTTATGTATACTTGCATATATAAGTAACATCAACCATTATCCTAATAAATAACAAAGTTATTTTAATAGTTCTTTGAATTAAAAAATTAAATTTTTAAGGAATTGGGATCATATTATTTAAATATGCAAACACATTTTTATTAGTAATAAATTTAAAATTAGGGAGTAAATTCGAAATTCATTGACTAGCTTTTACGATAATTATCAAGCATTTGTGAATTTCTTTTAAAAATATGTATTTTGTACTTATCAATTTAAATCGAATGTAGAAAATTAGTTTTTCTTTCCGATAACACACAATGTAAATTTTAATTATTATGAGACCTATTAAAATATTTCTTTCTTCACAGACTTTCTCAAGTATACTGTCTTAGCATACTACTTAGTGTTGTTATATAGAAAAGGGTTAAAAGTCATGAAAAAAAAAAAAAAAAAAATTTTTCAAGACACATTGCGTAAAGAAACACATTTTGCGAAGTATGTCATGTTAGAAAAGTAGTTTTTTAGTGCTGCATTATCAAATATAATGTAGTTGGGTAATTGATTAAAATTTTGCATATTTTTGAATGAAATTGTTTTTATTACAAACATTACTTTGGGTTAATTATAGACATTTCATTATAGATTTCTTCCCATACAAAACTCACATAAAATATAAATTAGCATTTAACATTGATATTTGCTGAACTTTGTTACATTTACAATTAAAATTCAAAGGAAGTACAAAATATTTTTCAAATTTTATGAAATGCCTTATTGATAATTCTATATAAATGCAGTTTCAATTCCAATTAAATTTGAAATTTATATTTTTGAATATTAAATGGCATGATATCAGTAAGTTAATTATTATTTATGCACCATTTTACCAATATTTATATATTGGTTTTCTTCTGCAAATTTTTGACAATTTTTCTATTCTTTTAGCAAAATTTCTTGAGATATAAAATTGAACTAGAATGTTTTAAATAACTTTAACTATAAGAAAATTAGTTTTCATGACGCTGAAACCAATAATATAAATTTAATTGTAATTCATTATTATAGAAGCCCAGACCAAGGATAAAATTTCTATCATTGTAGGTAATTTTTTGAATACCTTCGATTTATTGAATTGAACATTTCTTTGAATTTTTTGATAAAATACAGAATTCCATAAAGGAAACCTGTTACTATGCAGTATTTACATCTAATTACGTTATTCAAAAGTAAATATAAATATTGTTACTATTTTCAAATTTCAACATTTGTAGATTCTTCTCAAGAAATACTTCAATATATTCTCGAGTTACGATGAACAATTTTTGACGTTTTCTTTTGCTGGTGTATACCTATGTTGACACTAGTTTTTCTCTACAACTAAGGTAAGAAAATTCATGTAGACATTTGAAGGAAAAATATGTCACAAATATTTTCTTATAAATATACATTTTCCATATATAAAATGAAGAAGAAAGAAAAATAACCTAATTATTATTGTTATTAAAATACAATTCTAAAATTTTTCATGTGAATAGCAATAGGAAATATCAAATGAGAATATGTGAATCAACATTTAATAATAAGTTATATTAATGCATAACATTATATTATTAAAATTTCTTTACATCAAATATATTGTATAGTAATATTATCCTATTGAAATATTATATAAATTTATACAATTGTCAGCCCAAGGATTTACATAATATCTAATTATTCACATACACAACTGTATTTCTAATATTTTTTATAAATAATGTGCTTTTACATAATATATGAAAGTAAATTACTATATTTGGAATATCGTAGAGTTTCGAATGAAGCGGAAATAGTATAAAATATAAGGACAGACTGAATTTTCCGACATTCAAAGAGATTTTATTGTAAGTTGTTATCTTATGGTTTAAATTATCATGTAATTAATGTAAAACCATAACCTGTTTATAATGACATGCATAAGTGGATAAAAAGGGGAATCGGGCATGGAATGATGAACTTAAAATTCCAATGTTACTGAAATAAAAAATATAAATTTTATCATTATTCATTGTAATAGAAATCTAGATCATAGGTAAGATATAATTTATTATTTTAGGGAATTATATTAGAATAACTTGCATTTCTGGTGTTGGAGAAATTTTTTAGAATTATATAATAAAAAATAAAAATTCCTTCAAGGAAAATTGTTCTTATGTAACGCATTGAAGAACGTTCCAAAACACTGCATGACTTTAATATCCATAACCAGGCAACACAGCTTTTACCAAAACAAGTAGATTCAGTTAGCTTGTAATGATACAATAGATAGTAGCCATCATACAACTACCCCATGGAACGAAAAGATTTATATTCTTCAAATAAGAAAGCCAAATTTGGTACTATGAATGCCAGCTGTATGCGCTTTTTACCCAAGTACATTTTTGCATCAGCCAAGTTCAAAAGTGTTAATACACAGGTTTGGGACTGTTCCTTGGAAAATTCGCATATTATTCTCAACAAACTAAATTTCGTAATTTACTATAGATCATCGGAATTTCCATGTTTCAGTAATTGTAAGAAGTTGGCAAATTAGTAACGCGATAACTCATGTGTTATGATTTCATGTTATGTCATGTTGTAGTATATGTCCGGCAGTAATATCACAAAATGGATGCACTTCATCCTTTTCTTTCTCTCTCTCACTGTTTAGAGTCTTGAATTAAAGCCGCAGAACATTGTGCACAATAGATAGATTCTTAGGGATTAGGACACCATATCAGAAATTAGAAGCTGAGTAGGTAACATTTATATAGCAGTAAAGAGCTCAAACCCCTTGTCATGTACCTGGATCCTAGCTGAAGTCAAATAATTTTAGTAATTATACTGCAAATACTAATGCAATTGCAGTAAAATTGGAACCATATCTTAGTTGAATAACATACTACTTCACTTATGCCATCACATCTTGTAACCTGGTTTATTATTATAAGTTAGTATGTATACATACAATTAAAAGAAATTATTTTATTGTTTAATTCAATTGAAGTAAAACTGTTATTCTCTAGATATATTCATGCAAAAGGTATTGCAAAATTTTTATTCGATTATTCCTAAATAACATATTTATTGTACTATACAAAATAAAATGTTAGCCTAGTATTTAAAGATGTCTCTCGATTGAGTGAATGATAGTGAAATAAGTATAATTTTTTTAAGAAAAATGTCTCATTGATGTGACCTATAATAAAGAAAAATCATCTGTCAGTGGTTGGAATTGAGATGCTGGAAAAATAATGAAATATTAAAATTAATATGCATTATATCAGAGTTAATAAATTACAGTATTATCCAATCAAATCAGATATTCATCACTAGTTCAAAGTAAAATTCTTTAAAAAAAAAATTTTTATCTGAATTTTCCTCAAAATAGGTAATAAATCAGCATTAATCAGATAAATTAAAATAATTAAAAAATAAATTTCTTAATTACATTTAAATACACTAAAGAATTAATATTAGGACACTTTTTTTATGTTCAACGCATTATGATCAGTAGCACTCATTCCTCATATTAATATGAGCTTTTTTTATTTATTTGAAACATAGAATTGGATAATAAATGCTGCGCTTAGTGTCCTTCATGAACTAATAAAATAAATATAAATGGTAAATAACTTTTCATATTAACCATGAAGCGATTTCAAAAAATATCGAAAACATAGATGTTGAAATTGAGAACAATTAAAATAAAGAAAATCCCACCCCCTACATTTCTTAGTGTCTTATATATTTGAATTAAAAATTTTTATTTTATAAATGGACTGAAAATATAATAGAATTAAAAATTTAGCTTCAAATATATTTCGTAAAAATATATTCTTCATTTTCCGTCCCTATCAATACTGTAAAATAACACATGATTCGTAAAAGTAACAAATTATTCAATTCAAATAAGCTGAAAATATAAAAATAAGCTTAGAAATTGTAAATGAATATATTAGTAAAGTCATAACGTAAGATAAAAATAAATTATACTACTCACTACTATCAGACGATATTAATACAAATTCTCCATGGCGGTAAACACCTCTCTTTCAAGCTCTTTCATCCAAAGATATTGGCGGACGATAATGGTATTTAATAATTTCTTCAAAAATAAACCACACAGATTCTGCATTATCTAAATTCGTAGATTGGGCAGGTCATTTAGAATATGCAACTGGATACTTATGTTTATGTGGCCATGATTTATCGATTTTCATTTCCACTGCTGTGAGTTGGAGAATAATCACCTTGATAGATGTAATCTCTTGACTTTAACAATGTCCATGAAGCAAATTCAGCTAAACCGGAAAAAAAGCAAGTCAGTGATGATTTACTCATGCAAGGGGACAAGGAAACCTTTTATGCCTCAAAATACTATGAAACAATTCCATGTTTTACACTATGAAAGAGGCAGTCTGGATGGAAAGCTTCTGTAAGGGTTTGCCACTTACAAATCTTGCCCATAATTGAACATAATGGAAACTGGATTCACAAGGAAACAAGTCATGTTTTCATTGATTCATAATCCGAGTTTATATTCTTACTGCATTGTAATCACTATTTTCGATGTACTTCTCACAAGCACTTTTTTGTTTGGTCTCAGCTCCAAATATTTAGCTTATGCAATATCCTTCCAGCTGTATAAGTTGATTCTGTATTCCATTCATGTTCATTCAGCAGATCATTTTCATGGAAGTGATCTTCAAATATCGCATGTTTATCACATTTTTTTCGCAGTGAGTTTTGTTTTCCTTTATCAGCTATGTCTAGCAATTATTTTGCTATCAGCGTTATATAGTGCCCTGGCGTTTGACTCGGTACCCGTGGTATCCCAACAACAGTATCATTGTGGTTAGGTATGCAAATACCGAGTTGGATCACATTATTCGCTCTTTCTTTTTCTGTCACACCTATCATAATAGCTTTAGTCGAAAGGAAAATAAAGAAACAATGATATACAATATACTCAAACACACACTTGAAGCGGTATGTACTAGAACTTATAATAAAATAAACTGTAGTCATTTGTCCGGTCAAGAAATAATTAAGAATATCTGCATCAAATGGAACACTACTTAAATCTGAATGCTTATTTAAGGAGAGATTAACATATGGGATACGTTTCATTTCTAAGTTTTAACAACAGCTTTTGTAAATATTTTAATCTGAAATTAATATTCAATTGGACATACTTAAAAATTTCTTATGTGGTGGTGTAATTAATTAAATTGCTTAGCAAGGTTCAATAATTTTTATTTCAAGTATAAAGGTTTCTGTTCTTTACCGTCCTTTTTAAAATTGGTGTTAGTACATAGTCTTAAAAAGCTGAGCAAAAATAAGTTATATCGCTCTCTCTGCATCTTGCCTTTTCTCTTCTTATTTTGCAAACATTATAAAAAAATACGATATTTATAGTTGTTAAAAATTTTATTTTTGAACATTTAAGCCAATATTTTTTTTCTTTTTCATCAATATCGCTTATCAAAAATGCGTTGGAACGTAAAAGAAAATAATCTTGACATCAACATTTCTTAACATAAATAAAGGGAATTTATTATCGTTCTATAATTTTTCCTGCTGATTCATACATGAGACCACATTCCGTGGTGAAAAATCTAAATAAATTATAATATTTAAAAAATATTAAATACCAATTTTTTTTAAATTTTTCTAAACACAAGTAGGTTTTTCAACTTAAATCCAACCCCTTTTAAAAGTGTTGGGAATGACTAACTATTATACTTATATGCATATGCAGAAACAAATTGAATTTTGCACACGTTACACTTTCGTCTTGAAGTTCAATATCTAAAGTGATAAAACACAATTCAAACCAATGACTCATAAAATACAATATATATATATATATATATATATATATATATATATATATAATACTACACAATTTATTTTAAATTCATAAAGAGATTATAGTTTTCTCATTTTCAAATAAAAATTAAGAATTATTGAAAACATTAAAGCATAAATATAGTTAACACACACAACTTGTATATTTATTAACATTTAATTTATAATTAAAACATCATGTGTTTAGTTCTAATGAAATATAGGAATTGAAAGTGCGTCTAGCATTTGAAATATTAAAATTCAAATCAATCAATTTTAAAGGATAATAATTTTTGAAATTTAGGAAATTTTTAGAGAAAGAATCCCAAATTATGGTTATACGAAATTGCTATTTTATATTTCCAAAAAGATTTATTATATTGAATAACTGTTGAAGTATTCAGGTTTTATAAGTGTTCTTTCAGAACAGGATTACAAAGAAAAAATTGCAAGCCATATTTAAAAGTAAAGGCGTAATATCATCATTATAAGCCCAAAATATCCTTGGAAATCTCAAGTCATTTTGAAACATGAAGTCAAACTGATATTTAAGGAAAGGAATCATTTTAATGATAAGAAAAAAA
Source organism: Latrodectus geometricus (assembly GCA_026290005.1). Lineage (NCBI taxonomy): Eukaryota > Metazoa > Arthropoda > Arachnida > Araneae > Theridiidae > Latrodectus > Latrodectus geometricus. The sequence goes on along the minus strand of JAPDSC010084915.1, from coordinate 34,021 downwards.
GCAAGACATTGTTATTCAAAGCGAAATTTAAGAATTAATTGTTAAAATGGTATCTCTTTAAAAAGGCTTACTCACATACTTATAATAAAACTATTTCAAAATAAATATATGTATGTACATTTATATATATGTGTTCTATTACTTTTAAATATTTTTCTTTTAATTTATCTAGCATACACGGTTTTAATAATAAATATTTTTCATAATTTCATAGAAAAATCCTTAATTTTTTAGAGAATAAAGTTAAAGAAAAATCAAAGTTTAAAAAGTACAAAAGTTTATTTGTCTATTTTTAAGCTTAAAATTTTTTTCTATTATTTTCATAAGAGAATATAAGTTCATTTTCTTGAATAATATGTTTGTCAATTATGCTTTATCTGTACTCGAATTTTTGAAATTGAAACAAATGTTATTAACAGAGCCTTATCACAAATAATTTGGAAATATTGAAATATTTTTTAATGGCTTATTGCTTTTCAAAGACATGCCTACTTATCACATTTAAAAATGCAAGCAAACTCATATGCGCTTTTTTATTTACAAAATCCGTACTACTCTAATTACTCTTAATAAAAGGCTTAGTGAGGGAAACTTATTTTAAGATACAATGTGTAACCTTCAGCAAAAATGGTTCCAAGGAGGTTTCATAAATCCCATAACTTATCAAAATTTGTCCGCATAGAAGCTTAACTTCAAAAGAAAGTAATATCCTCGGCTTTCATAGGGTAATTTTTGATTTACCCTTTTCTACAAGAATATCAACGTGGAAAGATATTTTGTTTTATTATCTTTTTTTATCTATTCATTGTTACACCACCACATTTTGAGGAATTTTAATCCTAGAAAATTTCCAGTTCACCCATCTATCTATTTTTACTCTATCTATAATACTGAAGATCAGAGAAAATATTTCTTCATGAATTATACAAAAGATGCAAATCAGATGAGGGATTCACTGCAAGGTTTTGGAACACACAGAGTGAGTTACGAACCTCGTGATTTTCTTATTTTTTTATTTATACACGATAGTTGTTTTTCTGTTGCCAACAGGTCTGCTTACGCTTTCCGTTTTCTTCTTGATATTTAAAATTCAATACCATCAAGGAATTGTTTTAGATACTTAAATTATGCAAATTTCTAAACTTTCAGACATTTTCCTAGGATTAATGAAATTATAATTCGTATACCACTTGCTCTATGCATTAAATTAAGGCAAAAATTTGAATTTGTAGAAAACTGCATGTAAAAATGCAATTATAAAGCAGCGTTTAATATTCAGCAAATATTTGATTGACTAGAGAGGAGTAAATACTTGATGTTGATCGCGGAGTTTTATGTTTTTCAATAATATCTATTGAAAATATCGTAAATCGTATAACTGATATTTTATGGCAGAACAAACTGTTTTCTTAAGAATCTATGAAATAGACCAAATTATGTTAATAAATTAAGAGAATTTGAATACTTAAACATTATTTATTACATTGCTGGTCTTTAAAGAAGAAAAAACTATTTGTTAAATATTGTATTATAAATCAAATGAAACCTTTAGAATATAATGCATCACAAATTTCAATATATTCTTATTATTTACTTAAGTATTTCATTTCTCCTTTTCTGACGCACATTTTTGTAATATACCATTTCTTATTATTCGTATAAAAGAAGAAATATTGCATGAATTTCGAAAAATTTAACTGTCAAATTGATTTTTCTACCACCAATAGATATTAGTTTGTATAGTAAAATGAAGAAAAATAAATAACAAAAACTGTATTTTCAGAACATGTTTATCAGCAAACACGAACATGCTTAAATAAATTAACATTGAAATTTAGTAAGAAAATTTATAAAATTAGATATAAGAAATTTTCCTTGATTTTTGATGTTTACATGTATTAAAATCAATCAAAAATTTAAGCTGCTTATTTTCCTTAGATATATTAGCTGCTTATTAACTTAATTCAAATCATAGCTTTATTTGTGTAGTTTACTATCTGTATTGATACTGTTGGAATTATTAAAATAGTGGCTAAACGAAATGTTTCTCCTAAAATAATAGTTGCAATAGAAGTTAAAATGCTAATTTTTCGTTAAACATAACATTTTAATGTGTCGTATTTTGTGTAATGATTAAGAATTGAAAATAATGCCATTACATTAGTCATCCCGAAAGAAAGAATTTAAATTCTAAATATTTTTACAGGGTTTATTATAAGGTAAATATTACAGGGTTTATTATAAAGTTAATTGAAATATTACTAAACAAACATTCAAATATCTGATGCTAACCCAGAAAGCTTTATGTTGTCTCAGGTTGAAGACTTAAAACAGAGAAGATGGAAGACTAATATGACAATCGTTGATGTGATACTATCACAAATATGCAATAAAATTACATTAGACCCAAAGCTAAATCTAAGAAATTTCAAGGAGCATATTTTCATTCAATAAATTCAATCATTCAACAAAGGAAATTTTCAATTATAATTTATTCGCCACTTATATATTTATGTTGAAATACTAATTTTATTTTATAATTAGCATCCCAAAACTTCTTAATTGTGTCAAACTTAAAAATCTGACACTTAAATTTTATAAAAAAAAAAAAAATTAAGGTATGTACAACCGCAAAGAGTATTCTTGTATCAATAAAGAGATATACTGAAATAATTGACATTGCGTTGCTTAAACTTGCATGCTTCATAAAATAAATTTTCACATTCTTAGCTGTTTCCTTCCCTCATCCACTGGTAATTTTTTCAAAAATTCCGAAGAGTTCAACATCACTTGAAAAGAAACTTTGTTTTTTAAAAAAAAAAAAACATTATAAATATATCAATAAGTCTAAAATATAAAGTATAGTTTTAAATTCAAGTTAGATATGCTTCTTTTATAATTCTTTAGACACAAAAAAAGATAATTTCCCGCAACAGAAAATCGTTTTAATTTTTGCTGAAAAAATTCTAATTTTATCCCACATTTTTGGAATTTAAATATTAACTTAGAGTAAATGAGTATAAATGACCTTTATTCATACTTAATTAAAAAGTTATAAATATTTTAATTTTTCATCTACGTTTTAAGAAATGAAATACTTTTCGAATACAAAATAATGAAATTTAACATAAATTAAAAATAATGTAAAAAATTACTCTTCTTAAATCAATTTAAAAATTATTTAAGTTAGTGAAGAAATTAAGTAAATTTTTATGATTTTCAATGAATATCTAGATTTATAAACTTGAAGTATTCACAGAAATTATTCCAAATATTTTTTCGTCTTTAACATCTCCATTTACAGTATTTAAAAATATTCCACTGAAGCAGAAAATAGATAATATTTAAGATATTTTCCCTTAAGAAGTAATATAATTTGAAAACACTTGGCAAGTAAACACACATATTTTAATATAAATAACCAATAACAAATTAAGGTCTTTAAAAAATAAAATTTAAATAAGAAACTTTTAATAAGAAACTTTTCTCTCGAAAAATAACTGGGTTTTATAAAACTTCATTTGCTGATAGACTTCTTAACAACCACGGCACTATCATAAAATGAAATTTAGTTAGCTTGTAATATTACGGTACAGTATGCTACACAAATTATAAGAACAGAATCGAATAAGCAAAATATGACACATTTTCTAAGAACCTTTAACGAAAGCTAAATATTTGCAAAAAACTGATAATTTAAATTCATCTCTTAGTGTGAGGTTATATAATTTCACTAGACAATATAAATTAATCCATTTATTAGAAATCATGTATATAGCCTCTTAAAATGCTTGAGTCCGAACTTTTGTAATATGCAATCTCTTGGAATGTTTTATATCTAACAACAACATACATTTCTTTAAATGGTCAACAACAGATCAAACATGTAGAGCCCATTAAGTAAATTGATAAGTTATTATAAACATATTTACTGTTTAGTGTAAGATTGAATTGGTACGCATCACAAAGTAGAATAAGCTCTTTCTTTCGACTTTTTCATCTTCACATTCTGTAAGCATTAGTTGGGAGGCATGGAACATATTGAGATGTGTGTTACATTCAATTTTAAATCATTTGTGGTGTTGTGTTGGTACAGTTTCTCAATTATATTTATTTACGTGTAATTGATATTTTGTCTTATCTTTCATGTCTTATATGTTTTATGTAAATTCCTATAAATGTTCATAAATACTCACATCAGATTTCTCTATATATGATATCCTTCGGCATTTAGAAAGTATAAGATAAATACAGCTCTTAAAACAACAGTAATATATTCAACTAGTCTTGAGTTGACATTCATTTTTTCCTGTTTATTCACTCATTGAAATAGCGTGGAAAGTTATTATTCATGATTCCCATACAGTTATCACATCTGAGAATTAATGCTTAGTTTCACATTCTTTTATAAAAGTGAGACTCAACAATTCAAATTTATTTGGTACTTTTCCAAAAGGTTTTTATTTTCTATATCAATATGCACTATAGTGCTAAAATGCTACTTGGACTGGTTGCTTAAGGTGTCGTTTTATCTATCGGATGATAATGAGTTCTATTTCCACCTTAACCGAAGATCCACTGTACTCAATAAAGGAGGCTGGCGCACATTAAATGGATCGTATTCGCAAAGTCCTCCATGTGAAATGATACCTCTGGAATAGCTGGTGATGTATTGAAGGGAAATACTGTTTCTTGGTCCCTGCTTCTAAACTATAAATTTTCTCACACAGCTGCTTATATTTTATTGGTAGAAACCATCTCAGGGCTAGTACAGGAAGCATGGATGTGCAACAATAACTGTATTAATAATTACTGGTAGTGCCCATTTTGGGGATTAGTATTGGGAAGAATGATGATGCACTTCAGCAACTTCATTAATAATTTGATTTTTAATATCGATTTATATTCTTTATAACTAATGATATGTTTTCAGCAAAATAATTAAAAATTTGCTAACTTTTCCTTTGTTCTTAAGTAAGTCCTTACGGAAATATTATTCTGTCATTATACTATTTAAATATTTTTAAAAAAAAAAAAGTTATTTCACTGACAAATATAACGAAAACTGGAAATGATTCATTCTTATTTAAACAATGTAGTTATTCCAGTCGCCATAAATAAACACAATTACCCTATCTGTGTTGAGTTATTATATCAATTAATTATATTCCAAAAGTGGGGATATTTTTGAAAAATTATTAATTTCAGTAACATTATTTAATAGCTTTATAAGAGCTGTTCATAATTTTTTTAATTGTAAAATATTACGAGGAAAAGAAAATGATGAGCTATTATTAGAAGTAATGTTGTTATTTTAAGCCAATAAAAATAATCTATGACATATCCATCTATTTCATGCACTATGATTATTTATTTACTATCACACACAGCTGATGGTAAAATATTTTAGCAATATTATGAAATTTTCGATAATATTTAATAAAATAGTATATGCATAATTCATTAAGCATATATACAGACATCCCACTCAAATATTAGTAGTACAGTGAAATAAGGAACAATATAATATATCTGGTTAAAATGACTAAATCTCTCTAATTTTAAAGTCCGGATATATTTTAGCCAATTTTAGATTCCCATTGCATGTATGCGTGACAGTAGTTTCACAGAGAAATCAATTAAATTGTTTTACAGCGCTTACTGTTCGAGAAAAAGTTACGTTTCTATAGGATTTAGTTCATGGATATTGTTTCTTTTTAATGTAATAATACGTTCATATTTTCAAATATTGAAACACATCACATATTAGTCTTAACACCCTATTATGAACACAAATGATGCTATAATTATACTAGAAATTATAATATATATTGTTTTATTGGAAGTAAAATCATTAAACATTCTTGATTGAGATCATTCTGAAATATATAAATATATATATATGTCTCGTGAAATACAATTTTCAAAATAAAGGAAATGTTAGAGATATTTTGCATGAATTGACAGTCGCTATTACTTTAAAAGAGATATTAAATCAAAATGAATAATATAGATAATGTGGTTTTGAAGTGAATATTGGAAAGTTTTTTCAAATATGTGCATATTTATAATTTTCATATTGAAATAAAATATTCTCAATATTTATTTTCAAACCAAATATTTAAATAAAAATATTTTAATATATAGATATAGCAATATTAGATAAACATTTGTTCGCAATAATGCAATAACCATATTTAATTATTATATTACAGATTTCTTTTACAAAATATATCATTTCAAATTTAGACAGTATTAATTATAATTTAAAATGCTAATTATTAAAATAAATTTATTCAATTAAATTTAACTATATTAAAATTCAGCGTGATAACGCGTGAATAAGAGAAGCAGTAATTAATGACCGATGAGAGAAAAATCAGTGTCTGCAGATTATTTACTCGTAAAATTTTATTTGAAAACATACGTATAAAAGTGATTTCATTAAATGAATTGCAATTACGTATAATTAATCTTTTAGTAACTAATATTTAAATTAATTGATTTTCATAGTAAGTTCTTATCTATATATACGTGTGTGTAGTTAAAATTTAAATGAATTTCGTTGATAATATTTTTCATTTTTTTAAATAACTTATTTTAACCATACGACATCCAATACTTGAGTTTGTCTTATATTTAAAATATGCTAATAACGACTCACTTAAAAAAATCATATTAATCATAAATTCTTTCAATATTTTCTGAATTTGAATAAGCTTACAATTTGGAACTGGAAATACGTAAAATACTCATCAAAGTGAACATCTTTGAAGTTAACTACCTCAAAATTAAAAAGAAGAAAACATTGAATGAAATGCAACTTATTTATTTATAATAGTGGTACGCTCTATTTTAAAATATTTAGCGTTCTTTGATGGACGACGATAATTTTGACCTTTCCTTGGCCTGCGTCGCATCGATAATCATAAAGGTTATCATCAAAGGCGTTGACGAAGCATTAAACTTCAAACAATCACAACGTCACGTCACGTAATCCTCTTAGCACCACGTGTTACAGGCAGTCCAACGCTTTGGGTGGATTATTTTAAATTCTGTGATGCAGCACATCTGCCGCTTGAAGCAAGAAGGATTATGATTGGATGCTTCCGATTCCATGCTCCTCCAGAGATATGTTTCTAAGGGCTATGCAGGTAACACCTATGTAACGCATTTTATTTGGAACCTCCCCAGTTCAGTAAATGTTTTAAAATTTGAAATGAGAATGGAAAGTAATATAAAATCCTATATTGACTAGAGAATGAGATTTTTTACGATTTTTATTTTTTGTTTATACTTTATTTTTATTTCTTTTTTGCTTTTTAATAAAATAAGGGATTGATATTTTTTAAATGCATTTCATAAATCATAAGAGCATTTCAGAAAAAAATCATGTAAAAATTGTTAAGTTTGGTAAATACTGAAATATTCCAAAGGTGTACTCTAATGAATTTTATAACAGAATAATAAACCTCTTGCTGACATTTTAATTTAATTAATTTTTACATCTATTGAAATTTAGTTATGATTTGATTCTTTATGAATCCTAAAAACAACTACCCCAAAAGTATATTCTTAAACTTTAGAAGAAATTAAAAAGAATAGCTTTTTGGTTTTTATTTTATGTTTTAATAGAGTTTGATGATCCTAATGCTCAAACTCTGATTAAGTTTATTCAAAACGCACCAATTGCTAAGTAATATAAATGATTAATTATTATATTAACTTAGACACTATTTAGCAATAACACTTTCAATTTAAGGGATTCAATTTAATGAATTAATTTAACTGCATAACAATGGATTTCATTTTAATAGTATGTTTTTACTTAAATTTAATTATTATGTAACTTAACAATTTTTATATAGATTTCAATTACGTAAATTAAGTTCTTCTTTCAAAAATTATTCACTTTTGTGGGAAACTTCTCAAAATTTTGGTTGATTTAGATGGTATTTTTAATTAAAGCACTTTTCTGTTATGTGATGAACAAATTAAAGAACAATATTTATGATGGAATTGAACATGGTAAAAAAACAAGAAATTAAGGTATTTCAAAGATATTGAATACAAATTAAAAAAAGCAAGTAAAGTTTAGAGACTGGTCAGTTCCCAATAATCGTTCGATAAAATATGTATCGTGGAATTATTGTGTAAGAATCTGAAGGAAGGAATATGCTCACAACTTTTTATAAGATTGTAAACAATTGATCAACAAGAAGAGATAAAAAAAAATTATTTTATTACTGTTGATTGAACTCCTTGTTCCTTCATAGGATTTTCCCGTTAAAATAAAATCTGCAATATTCATTCTATCTAAAAAGTGTCTTTATTTAGCTCTATCCATACATCTATATTTTTATTTATATGCATATACAAACGCATATATTATATCAACTATTAAATTCCAATTTAATTAAAAAAATTTATCGTGCAAAATATAGCAATAGTAACCATCCATTATAAATTCTAATATAATTACTAAAAGATAATTAATGAGAAATGGTAACATAGATACTTTTTTACAAAGAATATAAAAGAAATAATTGAATTGTAGAATATTTGATATATCACTTTACTATGATATTTAATGACTTATTATGTACTAAATGTTTTGTTTAGATATACGTATTTATGGAATTATTTTATGGTTTAATAAGAATTTCAAGTTTCTTAGGATAATTTTTTTGTATAATATTCAATGATTTTTCCTAAAAATGATAACTTTATTCTGTCATATCTTAAGAGAAATCAGAGCTGTATTCGGTCACTCAACCTTGTTTAAATATTTTAAACAAATAAATTTTGCATCACTGCCTCCTGGAAGGAGTCCAACTGTAGTTTCAGGAGAGTATGAAATCCCATTTTGATCTTAAAAACTTGGAAGTCTGCCACTGTGTATCTTTCGTCCATAAACACTAAAAATTGCAATAAAATAAGATGAAATGTTTACGCACTGCAAGCAATTTGTTGTTCTTTATCATAAATTATACAAATTAAGTTGGTTTCCTTTGTACTTAAAAGTATTTTGACTTTTATCAGTTTCTGAGTTACTTAAGAATAAGTAACAAAATTTCTGTCTTACGACATTATTTAAAAACTTATTCATATATTTCGAAACAAGTTAGAGATGTTATTATGATTACTTGAAAAAAAATTTCTATTTATGAAGAACAATAATGGTAATTCTATTTTCTCCCATCGTAATTCTATTTTCTCCCATATCTAGAATTATTTTATAGCATTTCGTAAATGACCACTAAACTTCATTTCAAACATATATTTTTATAAAAGAAGTAATTTTAACAGAAATTAATGTGGAACATTTTTTGTTAAATATTTTAACTTCTAATCCTGAAGAAGCATTACATTCATTTCTACAAAATAGTTTTTAAAATGAACTTAAACAACGTTGATGTTAGCTAAAAGGCTTTCAGTTCTTAATGAAACAATCTTCGTTGCGAACAGACCAACTGAATTTTGCATTCCTTATAGATATGAAGAACGTTAGGCATTTTTCAATTAATAAATACTAAAGAGGGGATTCAGTCTGCATTGCGAGTCCTAGCGGAATATGAGCATGGGGATAAAGATTAGATGATATGGGGTTACCCTTTTAATGAGAAAAACGTTCATAGAATACAAACAAGCAGTATATAAGGAATGTCGATTATAATGTGCGTTAAATAGACGTGCCATGAGTAAGCAAATAAGAATGTGACACTTTTTGCACCTCTTTTCCGTTAGCTAAGCAACTTTAAAGGAATGTCATTGAATTATGGCTGCAATTATCTGCTTGTGTTGGAGTAAATTATATTTTAATTCTTATTTTATTGGCATGTATAATGGATTAGACAAAATATTTCTTTTATAGGAATACATCATAGTCATTGAAATGTTTATTGATGTGATAAAATAGGTGAATGAGTAATTGATAGAAAATGCTAGAAATAAATTTGAATACATCACTTTCGTTAGTTAATATACAATGTTTTACCAATATAAATTCAAATTTGGATTAAATAATCAAAATTTGTTTTAAAGTTTTCTACAAAACGAAGAAACAAAAATTATATACAATTTTCTTATGAATCTGATTTATTCAAATGTATATTTCTGACATTAAACTTGTTTTTATATCAATGCATTGCTTTTTGAAGCTTATTATTTTCATCAAGGAGAACTTCGTTTAAGAATAGCTATCAAACCTAAAACTTATTTATCTTCATTTTCCTATTTTAATAAGTTAATCGAATTTATAATCGAAGTAATCATAAATACATTCTAGTGATAGACCCAGGTCTTCTTATCCTTTTACAAATAGACTCAAGCAAATTTAAGAGTGCGTGTGTCATATATTTCAAATAACTAGATTTAAAACATTAGTTCGCTAAAAAAATAGTATAGGGAAATTCAGAAACATATCTCATTTACAAAAAAAATTAAGGAAATTGCGCACTTGTTTGATAGTATTTGTTTCTAAGATTTATTTTTTAAAATGTAAATTGTATTTGTGCGTTGCAAGCACAAAGCTCCTTGCTTTAAGTTATTTCTTAAAATCTCTGACTCGAACTTGCGTATTTACTTTTATATATTTAAATATAATGACATTTCTAATAATGAAAATAAATTTTGTCTTTTATGCGCAATGTTAATTATTTATAAATTTTTTCAAATTAAAGCATGACATGCTAATTATTTTTATTTTACTGTTTATATAATAAAAGATTGCACATCTAGAAATATTTTCAATAATTTAAAAATTTCATTTAAATTTAGAATATGCAAATAGATTAAATTATTCTTCAACAGTTCAATTAAAAATTTAACTAAGCAATCATCCCTTTATGTTTTTAAATATTCCATCCGATAATGTTTTCTAAGAAATAGAGACATAAAGATCTAATTTTCTGCTAAATATGTTATCCGTTTAGTAGGTAAATTGTGAAAAAATGCTCAGTGGACACGTGTAGCACCAGGGTTAATATATTATTATTGACACAGTTATTAATTTTTTAAATCATAAATGTCTCTAAATCAGTATATAATTTAGATTTAACAACAAAAATAATTTGTTAGATTTTATTAGTTTTCGTAAAGTATTTGTATATTAACATATAATTAATATACAAATTATTGTAGTAATATAAAATAATCACATTTAAAAAGGAGATTTTCTGAATTTGTATCAATGCTGTCGTGTTTTCTTTTTATGAAAAGTGCCCAGTTACTTAAATAAGAAATAATTGTTATTTATCAACTCTTATTCTATCTTAAAACAAGTAACATGTTCGAATAGGAAACAATCAACATTATTTCTTTTTTATGTGCTGAATTTCCAAAACATATACTAAAGTTTTCAAAATAGTTTTCTACCAGAGAGCTTAGGGAATTCATGAAAAACATTTCTATCGAAAATCTAATGTTAATGAAGATTTTATTTCACATATAAAAATGTTCGATATCAAATTTACTATTTAATTATTCAAACACTTCATTAAAATGCTATGATACATCAGCAATATATTTACTCCAGTTACATTTATTCATATTTATCTAAAGTATCGAACTAATTATAAATTGCACTTTAAATACACATATGTAACCTTCTATACAAATTGTTAGCAATAATCCATAATTTTTATTTAAATGAATGTTATAATTGGTTACTTAAAGATTTATCTGTAGAGGAACAAACAATATTTTCTAACAAATCATGATAATTTCCTTACAGTAGTATTTTAGACAGGCAAGTTTTCCCTAGCGAGACAAAGACGGTAAAGTAATTACAGAGTCTTCCTCTTTTCATTTCTCTCTGAACCACTAAAACAGCGATGTTGCTAATTTGCCACAAGAAACATTTTCAAACGCCGTGGTTAAGAATACATTTTATGTGAATTATTGCAGAATATCGAGTAACAACACAGGCAGAAACTCGAAATAACAAATTAAGCATCTTTTAGACACATCTACTTTCTCTAAAAAAATATCTTATCATCGCTTGCACCTCAAGGAACAGTACCAAACAAACGAGACCCATCTTTCTGAAAAGCAACGCATACGTCTCCATAGAAACTCCTTTTCATAAAGATTTTTAGTTCTGGGAGGTTACAGCTATGCAGCATTCCGTTTAAATGCTAATGTCTTTAGAAGCCGAGGAATCTAATTAAAGGGAAGGGCTGGATGAGCACCTTTTGATGAACGACGTGCCGCCATCTGAAGGGGTACAGACATATCATTCTATGGGGTTATAATCCGACAGGCGCGTTCGTCTACAAGCAAACCCCTACCAAAGTCTCTTTCACAGGAAATGACTTCACCATCATAACTAAGCTAATTTGGTGATAAGAGACAAACTTTGAGTTATTGAAGGAGCGATATTACAATAAAAGGATAGTTGAGGGGATAATATTAGGTGATATTTCATACTGATATAATAATAATTAACTTGACGAAATCAATGTTATTTTATTTATATTATTTTTAAAAGTTTATATTATTTTGTTTTTATAAATTACATATTCATATTTAGCAAAGATTAAGGGCAGAACAGTCATTTCATTGTAATTCGAAGATTTATAGAATATTTTTTAATTCAGAATATTTAAAAAAACATATGAAAATTTCTAAATAGATTTAAAATGATTCAATGAAATAAATGCTCAAATTACATTTAGATTTAGAAAGAGATTTTTGCTTGAAAAATTTTAAAATACCTTTTTAAAAACTTTTAAAACAGTTAATTATTCTGAATTAATTTAGGTCCAACGATTAATTGAATTTAAATATTATATCTGCCCTTAAGTATTTAATTAAAAAACTTTTTAAAAATTAATTTTTTAATTTTGTGAAATAGAGAGATTTTTTCTAAAGAATATAAATTCCGATGAATATTATTTAGTTGAAAAATAGTTTAGCAAAACTATTTATTTATCATAATTGATAATTATTAAAAAAAAGGGAAAAATAACAAGTTTCTAAGAGTTACAGACATCGCATCATATCGTGTTTTGAATTGTTAGCAATACACAAAATGAGAAACATAAATTTTTTCAGTTATCAATTGAAAAATTAAAATGTAAAATTGTTATTTTACTTTATTTCACAAAATTTAACCTATAATGATTCTTTTCTCTCTTGAATGAAATAAAAAAAAGCAAAATTAAAAAAGAAAATTAAATATTCCAATAACATATGTTATTTCATTTTTCCAAAACAATAACGAATAATTTGAAATTAAAATGATCTGATTTAGTAATATATTTGCAAAAAATTTTTTAATAAAGAATGCATGAAAAGTCATGAATACTTTTCCATGTAAAATAATCACAAAGGGAAATAAAAGCACTCAAACGTTTTATTATTTTGTACTTACTTTTCTTATCAACATAATTAGCAATATAAAATGTACTGCCGGAAAGCAATATTTAGCGTAGGTGTATCAATTAATTTTTTTTTCTTGAAAAATGTAAACTATTTCTATCTAGTATCTATATTTTTTTCTTTCTCAACTAAAACCATTTCACTTGCAATTTTCAGAAATCGTATTGCAATATGAACTTAAGAAAATATCTATTTTAAGCAAAAGTTGATTATAAAAAATAATTATTCATAAAGATATTGTATTATCAAAACTTCAGAAATATTTTAATCTAATGCTGAAAAATGTTACGACTGTTACACTAATATCGATTGAGAAAAAAAAAACTTCTAATGAAAGGTGTAAAATACTTTAAGAGCTTTGTGCCAAATTATTGTAATTTTAAATGCAATTTCAGAAAAATGAAAAGGCACTTAACTCTGAGAATCTTAATGGTACAGTGTACTCTGAAAAAATATTTTCTGCTATTTCAGATATTAAGCTGAAAAATTCCGTACTTATTCATGCTATCAAAAAAATCCTGCTATTCACCTAAATATTTTGAAGTTACTTTATATAATTATTTGAAATTATATTGCTTTAGCTGATAACATACCATTGTCTTTATGCAAAAATATTTTTATATATTTTTTTTTTTCATAAGTATGCTTGACACTGAATTTTTAAAATCTTTTCAAAATTATTAAAGAATTTCTTTTTAAAAATACGGAAACTGTCATAACATTTTCTTCTTTAATTTCTAAATAAAGGAAGACTTTCATGATAGCCATAGCAATAAAATTGAATGGAAATACACATTTTCTAAGCGATTAAAAAGTACGCCTGATAAGTACAAGGATTAACCATAAAATGTGCCTACAGATTATTTTACTTGGACCATTATGATTTTTCTTAATAAAGTAATTTCAGGTTTTGAAGAAAAACAATTTTTCAGTTGCATCTATGTTTATTGGAAAACATTTAATTTTATGTTTTAAGCAAAACTATTCGAAAATTCAAATCCAAATATTTATGTATAAAAAGGAACACAAAATGTATAAATATGGAAAGCAATTTTAAGTCAAATATAGTGCCCATTAAGTCCTTCAATTAAAGTGCATAAATTATGTACTTATAAATGATAAATTCCTTGCTGAAAAGACTTATACTTTGTGTTATTAATTTAAATTTAAATATAAGGGCACTAAATCGAAGTGTATTGATTAGATTAAAAAATTTCATAATGTTTAAAACATTAAAATTTATAAATCTGACGTTTAGATATGCTGTTAATTATTCGGAGGAAAATAAGAATCAGAATAACACTTAAATGTTTATAAACGCACATATAACTTTGGTGTAATATGCTTGAGTAAATATTGCAAATTCTTTGTGATATTTTGTTAAAGATTTTCTTTTCTGCATTTTATTGGAGATTTATGCTGCAAAATAATTATATTTTGTAACTTCTAATTTTAAAATTTAAAAAAATATATTTTCATGATTACATGCATTCAGAATACATTAAAGTATTCATTATAAGCTTTTCTGTATTTGAGAATGATACATTTAAATATAACTTTCGAAAACAAATTGTGTCAATAAATAGATATGAATAATTTTCATAAATATGTGCATTATCAATAATGAACGTAAGTTGAAATTTGAAATAACATTATGCACAAAAGTATTAATCAAATAATTCATTTACATAGAGATACATATATATTTATTTGTATCTCTACATAGATATAGATTACTCTACATAGTATTGATTGTATCCCTACATAGATAAGAAATAGATTTTTACATAGAGAACCATTTGAATTTAGTAAAACTTTGATTCTCAACATCGAAATTCTATTTAAAATAATTGGTACTCAATAATAAAATTTCTCAAAAATAGATTTGAAAAAAAAAGTATTGTAAAATAAACTTTTAATTAACTTTTGATTAATAATTACAACTTGAACACATTTAAGTTTATTTGTATTATAATTATGAAAACCTATTGTTGTGGTTTTCGTGTGCCAGCTAAGAAGATGGGGTGCGCTGCTCTACTTTTCCAACTAAGCCGTAATTTGGTGCGGAGTCCGATTTCTTCGGTACACACACCAGCACAAACCCATTTATAGGATGGGCCACATTCATCCATCATCTCAGAAGAAGAAAGGTCAAAGAAACACAGAGAAGGAAAGAAAGGAAACGTCCATGGCTGAACCAGGATTCGAAACCACAAACAACAGACTCGTTGTCAGGAACGCTAAAAGCAGCCATCGGCCAACATAAAAACATATTAAGTAAGGCTAATATGTACAGTAACTTAAAATCTTAAAAATTTATATTAAAATTAAATGAGAGGCATATACACTACTGGCCATTAAAATTGCTACACCAAGAAGGCGACATGCTACAGACGTGGAATTTATACGAAAGGAAGAAGGTGCTGTGATAAGCAAATGATTAGCTTTTCAGTGCATTCAGACAAAGTAGGTGCCGGTAGAAACACCCATATTGTGTTTAAATGAGGAAATTGTTCAGCCGGTTCCTCATACACAAATTGCATTTGAACGTTGTTGCCTGGTGAAAAGTATTGTGATGCCTCGTGTAAGAAGGTGAAATGCGTACCAACACGTTTCTGACTTTGATAAAGGTCGAATTGTAGGATACAGGGATTGCGGTTTATCTTATTGCAGTATTGCTGCTCGTGTCGGTCGAGATCCAATGACTGTTAGTGGAATATGGAATCGATGGGTTCAGGACGGTAATACGAATGCGATGCGGGATCTCAACGGCCACCTATCACTAGCAGCCGAGAAGACAGGCATATTATCCGCATGGCCGTAATGGATCGTGCAACCACATCACGAGCCGTGAGTCAAGAAACGGGGTCGTTTGGAAGACAACAAGTGTCTGCACGAACAGTTCGACGACGTTTGCAGCATCATGGACTCTCAGCTCGGAGACCATGGCTGCGGCATCCCTTGACACCGTGTCATAGACAAGAGCACCTTCAATGGTGTGATCAACGACGAACCTGGGAGCACGAATGGCGAGACGTCATCTTTTCAGATGAATCCAGGTTCTGTGTACAGCATCATGATGGTCCCATCCATGTTTGGCTGCATAGTGGTGAACGCACACTGGCAGCGTGCTTTCGTCATCGTCATACTGGCCCATCACCTTGCGTGATGGTATGGGGTGCCATTGGATACACGTCTCGGTCACTTCTTGTTCGCATTGACGGTGCTTTGAACAGTGCACGTTACATTTCTGGTGTGTTACGACACGTGCCTCTACCCTTTATTCGAGCCCTGCGAAACCCCACTTTTCAGCAGGATAATGCCCGACCGTACGTTGCTGGTATTGTTCGGACCTTCCTTGATATGGAACATGTTCGCTGTTGCCCTAGCCAGCACGTTCGCCAGATCTTTCACCAATAGAAAACGTCTGGTCAATGGTTGCCGATCGACTGGCTCGTCACCAAACGCCAGTCACTACGGTTGATGAACTGTGGCATCGTGTTGAAGCTGCATGAGCATCTGTACCTGTACATGCAATCCAATCTCTGTTTGACTCAATGCCTAGGCGTATAACTGCTGTTATTACTGCCAGAGGTGGTTGCTCTGGGTACTGATTTCTCAGGATCTATCCAGCCAAATTTTTTTGAAAATTTAATCACTCGTTATTTCTAGTATAATATATTTATCCAATAAATATAATTTTGTTTTCTGCATTTCTTCCTGGTGTAGCAATTTTAATGGCCAGTAGTGTATTATGAAAAATATCTTGTTAATGGTAAAATATTTCTTAAGACGTTGTTGTTTCGATTTGATTGACGGATGGCAGTATGCACTAAATCGAGAAGTGAAGATGACATAAAGAATGGGTCTAATGTTAACAAACATGTTTCTCCGTTCTTCCTATATTTTTTGAGAAAGCAAATATATGTGTTAATTTTCTGTACTTCGCATCTTATTTTGAATTTTTAAGCACTCAGCAAATTTCAGTAATTTCAAAAATGTTGAAAAATACATGAGATTCAATTTATATAACTTTTAAAAAGGTTTCTTGTTTTAATTTATAAACATCTATTGGGAAAGGTTTTATATTAGAGATGCGGGGTGGCCAAAATTTTGGGATCCGGGGTCTACTCCACATTTAAAAAATCGAAGGTAGTGTACCAATGGCTCAGCTAAATGAACGTGCATATTTATTTTCGGTAAGAAGAAAAAATGGTAAATTATGTAATTTTTCTAATAAAATTTAATATTAATATTTACAAAATAAGAATTTAATGACAAAAATAATCAAAGTATTCATATACATCAAAAAGTGACCATCCTATTCACTTCGTTTAGTTGAAATGTGGCACTGTATATCTGCAACAAGTTTATCATATTGTGGCTGGTACGAGCTTATTGCAATCCATAAACATGAAATTAAATGTTCATCTGTTAAATGCGCCAAAGTTTGTTTTTTATTCATGGTTGAAAAAGCAGATTCTCAAAGATACCTTGATCCAAAGTATGATTTCAAATACAAAATCAATTTGTAAATATTTGGAAACGTTTCCTCAGAAATTAATCTCCAGAAATCAGTATCGCTAAATATGCTCTAGAGTTAAGAAATATATCGCATCTTAATTTCATGATTTCTTCCTCGACCGCGACTGATATGATATCTACTAAATGTCCTATTTTTTTCAGATACTCCATCAATGTTGACATTTTTATTAAATGGAAATATCATAAAATTGAGTCTTTATTCCAACCTAATTAAGTCAGCGAATCTTCTTTCAAATTCTTCAAACAAAACAAGTAAGTATTAAGCGAAATCTTCGAAGTTTTGGTTTGGATTATGGATGCACTCTTCCTCCATGTTTCTGAAATTTCTCAATTCATATTTTCATAATTGAGATATATATCTTTCAATAGTTTTTTTTAATGTTTTAATCGCGCTCATCATGTCTATTTTGGATTTTATAAATCGTAAACCTTTAATCATAAATCGTTAAATCGTAAATCTTTGCACAGTTTGTTTTGGATTTTAAAGCATAGACTGTAGTGAATTTTTATTTTAAATAATTCATAGATTCTATGACATAAGTCATAAATTAAATTGTCAATATCCGAGGTTTTTATCTTGATGGTCACGTGGACTACCTAAAATGTCTACGTGGTCTAGCAGTCGACCGCAGTCAACGTCTTGGCCACCCCTGTTATTGACACTAGGAATTCACAAATATAATAATTTAAAAGATAATTTTTTATTTCGAAAGTTAGAGTCTATAGATATGTTTTCATCAAGAATAATAGTGAGTATTAAACTATGGATGTTTATCCTCTGAGGCAGTATTGCGGTCTGGTTTCTTTAACGCATGTATTTAACGCATGTAGTGTAGTTTGTTTCAATTCATATTATGGCACGGAATGTCTATCTGCTGTGACACTGAAAGCCTCTAATTCCATTGACAAACTGCTTTAACTTATATATATCAATGGAATTTTAATGTTTGATTTTAAAGAATTTTTTTTATTGATTAAATTGAATGATAATATCATGTCTAGTACAGATACGCGTTACAATTGAAATAACTCTTAAACTGTATTACGATGTTCCTCTTTTTGAAGTTAGTATAATTTTACATCAAAATTAATAAAACAGCAAATCAGTTAATAAATATACGAGAAAATGATAACAAAATTAATCATCCTAAATCTAAATTCAGATGTTTGAAATAAAGATGGCTATATATACGTACTATACAAGAGAAAACTCAAAATACATATATTTTACATGGTTTCAACAATGCTTTCAGTGACACTGCTACAATACGGATATCAGCTGAAAAAGAATTTACAACAACCATAATATTTTGCTAACTTTTTTAGTAACTGTTGTTTTATTACCGCTCCGCATCAGCGATAATTGGCAAGGAAATAGATTTCTAGCTATAAAGTGTTAAAGGCATAAATTTTAAATAGGTATTTATTTGCCAATTTAAAATACGAGGTATTATATAGTAACATTGAGTAAATAATCTCAGTGTTTTTTCCTATTTCAGTCTAGTTAACAGCAAATGCGTCTGTGATAAATTGTTATCACAGTTTAATTGTAGTGTTAACTAATATTATGTATTTCCTTATTTTTTTTTCCTCAAAAATAACCTTCTTCTAACTTCTGGCTTAAATTTGGGGGAAAATACTCTTACAAACTAAAACATTAAGAATTCCATAGTCTTTCTGAAATAAAAAGTTGGAGTGTTATTCATATGTTGTAAAGAGATTATCTATTCATCCAATATGAATTTTTTATTATGACTAAGAGTAACTTAACTATTTTCATTACAAAATATTCTATGGGTAACCTGATTTATTCATTGCAATATTGTTTCATAAGCATAAGAACAAAATATGATATTTTGATCTGGAATATTTAGAAACCATTATATAGTATCCAAAACTAAATAATACCTTCCTATTGTAGTAGACTTTCTTCAATTTACCCAGAGGTAACAATTTCTAAGAGAACTTTTCTTTCCCAATTTCTGAGTAAAAAGAAAAATATGTGAAACAAAAAGGAAAAGAAAGACAAGTTGGAATTGCTTGAGGCTAGAGGACCCACCTCGATCTTTCGTAATCTGGTTAGCCAAGGGAAAGCAGTTGATTTCTCTGAGACAGAAGTCTACTGCTTCATTGCCTTTTTCTTAACTGTTCCTCCAGAAACAATTCAAGAAAGTTATCTCTTTTATCGTTATTTTGTTTTCTGTTTTTCATTGCATTTTACTGGTAATTCTCAGTGTATTATGGCATATTGTTGAAAACATTTCACATAATAACATTTTACTCTATCCAGTCTTAATTTCTTAAATTTAAAGGAACCATTTCAAATAGTCTGTTCTACCCTTTTGAGGTGGAATGTAAATATTCAAATAACTTTAGTTTTGTATTTAGTTTGCAATGATTTTAGATATGTATATTTAATACAAATTATTTATTACTTTTGAAATTTTGTTTGGCGATACATAAATTTATCTTTTGAACAGTGAATTCAAAATAATAAGTAAAATATAAATAATAATTAAAATAAAGTAATAATATTTGTGTCTGATTTAAAAAAGGAATATCTTCAATATTTTAATGTTCAATATTTTAATTACTATCGTAGATTTAAAAATACATAAAACTCATGTATTATTCTGACTTAACAAAGGAACAAGATAAAAAAAATTACATTTATTTATGAAAAGGAATTATAATTTTATAATTCAAAACAATAATCTGCATATAATTTCAATTTTGCTTTTAATTCTAAAACTGCTAAATAATTTACTCGACATCAATATTTCTACTTTTTCTGTAATTAATATAAAAGTCAACAATAGAATTACCCAGTTGCACAAATTTATGCAAGCATTTTTATGAAATAGCATATTAAGAACGTAATATAATTATTGTCTTTAAACCAATAGGAAAAATGGAACCTCAATTTTAGTGAAAGAAATGGAATATTTTTTTATATATCACATCATACAAATGCTCATTTATATTAGATTATATATTAGTAAAAAATAAGGATTATATTTGTATTAGATTATTTATAAAGTCTATGGAAAAGTCTTTTTTCTTTCCTTTTTGTTTAAAAAAATTTTAACGTGCATACGTTTTTCATGACTCTTTTTATTTATAACTAAATGTACACATACTGATCGAGCAAATGTTCTAGAATAAAGATAATCTCTGGAGGTTTTACAAAATACACAATCAATTATCCTCTACTAGTGATATATTGCATTTACATCACTGTGTATTGAATATGTTCCAGCAAAAAAGGAATGCAACAGAAGAGAGTAGAATGTCGTTGAAAGTTTCGTATGAAATTACAGCTTCTAATAGAATATGCACTATACAATTTGTTAAGTTTCGATAAAGTGATTTTGAGCTCGATGATATGTAATGCTCTTAGTGGACAATTTAAAAGACAACGATATCGACGAGTTCATGTTAAATCTTTTTAAACATCAGAAAATGCAAAAAGACTTGATTCAGTTCAACAAATCATTTTAAATCAAATTTGGAGAATTTGTACGGAAATATTTGAGATTGGTGCAACACATGAATTAATTAAGAAGAAATTGAATAATCAAATCGGTATAAGAGCATTTCTACTTTTTAATACAAAAACTATCCTTTCTTGGAATGATTTTGATTATTAGTGATGAAACGTGTAACTCATGAACGTGTATCAGGAAAATGGCATATTGGGAACCTGGAAAACCTATCAATCTAAAGCTAAACCAAAGCTGTCTGCTGTGTACATGGGGGTATTCGAAGACCAAAATATTTGGAACTGTTCGAACCAAATGAAAAGATAATTTTAGAGTAATTAAATCAGCAATTGACTAATATAAAAAATCACTCCAAGAAAAATCCGTTAGTTCTTGATAGAATTAAATCTTAGTGATTCACAATAATGATAAGCTAGATGCTTTTTGGAGACTTAACAGAAACGCAGAGATAGGCTGTTAAATTCAGTCATTTCCATCATGTTCCCCGGAGATAATACTTGCTAACAATATTAACAATGATTTGCAAAAAATGTTCAGGACGAAAAAAAGCCAAAATTAAAAGATATCAGATTGGAATTATTCCATTTTAGCTCCCGGGTTAAGCAGTTGTGATACCTTATTTTAAAACAGATAGAATTTTAGAACGAACTAATCGTGTAACATAGAATTTAAAAAAAATGTATTTATTTATTTCCACAGAACTTTTTTTAAAAAAATATTTAAGAAAAAAGAAATAAATTCAAAATTTTCTATTACTATTTTTTTCGAAGACAATATCTAAATTTTCAGAATTTAAGCATAAATTATGCTTAAAATATAAACACAATTCATAATCAAAAGAATAGAATTAATTTTGTATGAGTATTGTATGTAATAACGAATTATATGAAATTGATAATTCCAAATTCAACTAAGATTCCTTAGAGAACTCTTTTTAAGAAATTCTTTATAAAGTAACAATTATAAAATGATGAAAATAAAAGAAACTATTTTCATATTTTAAATTTTTAAAAACGTATTGAATTCATAGAAATAACAGAAGAAAGTTAAATTTTGCATAATGAAATTTAATCCAAGCTACTAAAACTTCTATAAATAAAAAAGAAGGGAAAAATCACCGTCATAAATATAAATTTTAATACATACGCATTAACTATAAACTCTTGGTTTCTGCATACATTTGATTTACATTTTTTTTTCTTATTTTGTCTGTTATTTTGTTTATTTCGAAGTAGCAGAAGAAGAATAAATGAAATACCCAGCTTAATTTCTTTCTTTCATTACATACATTCATTTGAATATCTTCTTTTAAAAAACCAAATGGGAAATTAAATTTATATTCAACGAGTGTATTTTTTACACAACTCTTTACATTTGTATTGCAGTCTTTTATATAACATTTGTAGGATTAGTTCTATGGATTTCAGGAATGTGTGAAATTACGTTATAAAAACATGTAACTATTACATTTAAATGATTTTACCAAGTTGGAATTTTGCTTGATGTATACAATTTTCAATATCAGAAATGTGATTCTTTCTTGACATTCTGACTAATATCTCACAGATTGAATATATCGATTACTTTGGTAATGGATTGTAATAACTTTTGAATTATTTGTTTATATTTTATGATGAAAGTAAATGCTATTGATTCTGACTAAGCCTTCATTATTAGCAAACGATACAAAACTGCAAATTATATTGTGTAAAATAAATATTTATTTAAATAATGGAAAATATGTTTTTATAGCTATGAGTTATTACTAACATTTGTTAAAATCATGAAAATATTATTACATTCGTCAATATTTCTCATAGAGCGTATTTAGTATCAGTTATACAAAATTTAGTTACATTCTTACTATAATTTTGTAACTATTAATTTAAAAATCAGAAGTGTGGAGTATATTCTTAAAAATATTAAATTGAAATTTAACAGTACTTTTTTAGAAAAATATATAAACTTTGAAGTTCAAATGTGATTTATATTAATTATTAATAAAAATATTTGGATAAGTTATATTTTTCTAATCAGGTGATTTTATGAAAGCTTATTTAAAAATAATTCTTCAGAAAATGTGGTTTCAAGTAAAAAATATGTATAAAAAATAAATAAGTAAAACTTATTCATTTTTATTTTACGATATAAATAATAAGCTAATAAATTGAAATCTACTTTTTTAACTTCTAGCGTATTTCTTATATTCTAATTCAAGTTATTTTTGAATAGCACAAATTTAGAATTATTCTAGAATCATTTTCATACAATAATCCTATTTATTACGTAAAATATTAAATTAATAAAAAAAGAAGCGAAAACACTTCTCCAAAATGATAAGAAAATGTTATTTTAAAATAAAGAAATTTTAGCTTTTGACGTCAAATCATAATAACGTAAGATTCCACGATAAATTAAATTCTTGCTCAAACCCCAAGATGGATCTTTCGCTTTATTTCATAAAATTTCATATCGTTTTTTATCGAATAACTCAACGCAACTTTATTGCATTAGGAAAATAAAGTGCTTTTACTGTTTGAGGGATGAAATAGGAAAATTTCCTGGGATAAAGAAAATGAAAAGAAAAAATATTAACGTAACATTTTTAGGATAACTAAGTTATAAAAAGCAAACATTGGGATCCCCTAAGCCTGCTTTGTTTACCCCCCAAAACTTTGTTTGAAAAGTACTTCTTTTACTAAATCTAATCATTTTTCGTGTACATTCCACTTAGTGAAAATTAATGAATGTCAAGAATAAGGAATAATTGAGAATAATGATTTGTTTCTCTTCTTGCCTTCTACTTCAAAGTACAAGCCTTCAAGGCCCATCTTTAGCGAAATACTTCCACGTCTTTTTTTCCTTCTTTTGTTGTCACAGTATCTTTAAAAAATCTTGCGGATTCCTGAAGTTTTTTTCTTTGTTATTTCAGCTATAGTTGCATTTTTCATTATTGATGTTTTGTTTTCTTTCCTTAACTGAGAGTAAATATAGTATTTTTTTTTTATTCTGTATCCTTTCTTGTTTTCTATCATTTAAAAAGCTCCAAAAATTCAATTGTAAATACGTTTTGAAAATATTTTTTAAAAGTGCTTTTTAAGTCAATTAATCATGTAAATCTTACTTTCACGTAGTCATTAAAAAAACCTTATTTTTTAAATTTTAATAATGCCGTTCTGCTCAGTTGAGCATTTAAAGCAATTTAAAAAATGCTTATTTTTTACTCAGGTCATTCCTGTTTTAATTACTGTTAAATATTACTAATTATTTTTTTAGTTTTACTAATGGCAGTTTAAACAAAATTTTGAAAATAATTACCCTTTTTTTTTGATATTTTAACAATTTTATGGTATAATAGACTATTTTGTATCTTCTACGTATGGAAAAAATAAATGTTATTACATTCATTATTCATTTAGTTAAAAATTTATATATATATAATATATATATAACATAGAAATACAAAAGAAGAAATTTTTCTTAATTTAAGTATGTATGCATAGTTTTTTATACATTCTAAGACAATGCTTATTTCTAAATATTTGTTTTATTAAACAAAAAAATCTTCAAAACTTTGAAAGTAAAAATGAAGAAATTCCTCTAAATTCCACGTTTCTCCAGTTGCATTTAAATTTCAATATAATTCACATAATAAATATGATTATGCTCGTTTGAAAAGGAATAAAATTTTTCTGTTTTAGTATACATTTCTAACAAAAATATTGTTGATTGCTCAGAAATCTTTGGTTTTATTAAAAAGTTTTATTAAATGCATACAAGAGAAAAATTTAATTACAAAAATCAATTGAAGTCCAGTGTCATGAAGATGTGTAAGTGAATTTCTTCAGATATAAACTAGTCATTTTCTCACGGGCACCAATGTATGTATTCTTCTCGTCATCAATTTCATGTGCATTGTTGATCTGAAATAAAGTTAAGAAATCCTTGGTTGACAATTTTTGTTATTTGAAGCAAACAGAAGTTTGTTTTACCTTACAATTTGTGGAATAGAAGTCTTGTCCTTAGCCTTTTCTTCTGAATACGAAGACAGCCACCCGGCTTCTTTTAACTGCTAGAGCACAACTCAAGTTTAATCAAAAGCCAAAAGTTTAGTAAATCTTAGTTTATTCGTAAAGCAACAAGGAGTTACCAAACTTTCTGGTAAAGCCCGAAACGAGGGATTACTCATCACAGAAATTTTTATTGACAGTTGCATTGAATACGTTGCTCCTAAGATGATTAGAACACACTTTAATTTTTAATTGGTAGTATAAATTATAAAAAAGAAAAGGATGTATGACTAAAGTTTGTGCCAATGGTATGTGTTGCAATAATTTTACAAAAGGTTATAAGAAGTAAAAATAAAAATTGCAACATTTATGTCGTTTGAGGAATAAGATCCCATTCTAAAAACCTATGCTAATACATAATATTTTCTAATTACTAAAGAGACTACAATAATTTAAAAAATAATTTTACAGTAATAAAGATATTAATTCTCAATACCTCTAATAAATAAAAGTTTAAAAAAATAAGAAAGACTTAAATATGTAAATAAGAAAAGAATGTTCTACTTTAATGTGATCATAATACTTTGTAATATGTGTCACAGCAAAATTGTTTCTTATATATTTTTTATTAAAAAACGCAATGATTGATTTCCAAAGATACACAAAAAATTCGTAAAAAGCAATAATTTTTCCAATAGTTTATTCTCTTTATTAAAATAGAAATAGATATATGTTCTGACAGAACGGGTGGGGT
This sequence comes from Latrodectus geometricus, assembly GCA_026290005.1. Lineage (NCBI taxonomy): Eukaryota > Metazoa > Arthropoda > Arachnida > Araneae > Theridiidae > Latrodectus > Latrodectus geometricus. The sequence continues at coordinate 7,826 of JAPDSC010084915.1, read as the reverse complement.
GATGAATTTCAAAGTGTGAAAGTATTTCGAAAATTAGTTAAGGATGAATTGAATAGCAGGCAAACACGATGAAGTTTACTATATTAAAATCCATCGTAAATCCGATTAATAATGCCAAATTGCTTAATAAGTATTGAAATTTCTTCAGCAGTTCTCCAGAAAATTGCGCATTAGTTCAACCCTTCAAATGCAGCCTTATAAATGAAATCGGGTAATTTTTATCTTTCCAAATTTTATTGTTGTAAATCTATTGATGAATCTTTTTAATAAAGATTCATCAATATAACCTTAAATATATGTTTATACATTAAAAATGGAAACAAAATCAGTTTTGGGGCTTTACTGTGTGGGAGCGGATGATTTCACTAAGGGGTTACAGCAAAAGACATGGTAAAATCCCAAAACTGAATCCTATTATATTCTACTTCAAAACTTTAACCAATCCAATTTGGTCAAGGTTAATTTTTTATTTATAAGACCTGGAATTTACTAGACATATATATAGTTAAAAATATATATATATATAATAGTAAATAAATATAAATATAATTTTTAAAAAAAGAAAATGATATGTTATCATTTACAAACATTGTCGACAGCTAAATGTGTAAGAGATTGTAAGAGATTTTACATATAAAAGGCATTGTATTTAATATCACTGTAAGTAGAACGAATGCAATTACTAAATGCAAATTTATCTTTAACAATTAATGAAGCAAATGTATGTATTCATAAAAATATAAATTGCAGTTTCGAAAATAAAAGTTAAAATATTACATAAATTATAATTATCCATTATGTACTTGTCTGACATAACTTTACATAAATATTTGAAGCTTACTCTATTCTAACTTGCAAATGATTTCCATAATATTTTTAGAAAAGTCTTATATGTTTTGACAAGAATCTCATCATTGTAACATCTATTAAAATATTTTAAAATTTGATTATAGCTAGGAAGCTTATGAAAAGTTTCTTAAATTTTGGAAAATGAGTAGCCTTACACTTGAAAATTTGTACGATTGCTTGTATGTGTAGAGGTTATGAAGACAAAAACTTCGATGTTGATAAAAAGAAAATAATTTTTACAGAATTAAAATATATAATTATTTATTAATTATAGATGATTCGTGATATTTATTAAGAACTGGTAAAACTATTAAAGTTTTATATAAGTTCATGTCTCTTGCCTTTCATCCGGTATCATTTATTTCAGGAATACATTTTGGAAGAATAAGTTTTATTTTCCTTTTGCCAGTAAAGTAATAAGAATTTTTATAGTGTATAGTCAAAATTATTTTTGAAGCAAACGAGTAAAATTATTTTCGAAGCCAGCAGGTTAAACTACTTTTGATGCGCTCGATGATATTTATAAAATTACCAAGTGAAAGTAACAAAAAGCGTACTTTCATGGAATTAAAAGTTGATGGATAGATAAAATTATTTTTATATTAATTTCCAAATTTTATAAAGTTTACACAAATGTGTGTTTGATTTTTAGAATATTTTTAAACATGTATTAAATTAAGCTTATATTTTTACATTATATGGAGATTCTTTTAAAATACTATTTATTTTCGTACTATATTTTGAATGATTTTATTGATGAGTTTGGAAGCAAATAGATAATTAATAGAGAACAAGAGACCATAACCATTGTCGTTCGTGTGTATCTTCAATAATTTAACATTCTTAAAATATCTTAAATGCACTTTGTCACAAGAAATATATGCACCCATGAGAAATCAATTCACGTTCATTTAACACGGATATTTGGTAAGAGTCTGGTAAGAAATATGGAACAGATTTGAATTTCAACTCCAATGAGACATGGGAGAACACACTACGAGCAAATGAGTTGGGTATGTTGGAGAGTTTAAAAACTTATTCCTCGGGCCTTAAATCTGTGCAAATGAATCTGTGAATTTGCATGGATGGTATTGTGACTAGAGATGCCTACAAGGCACAACCAGCGGCAGTATAAACAGTTTAAATAGTTTTTGAGGGTGCATATAATAGGCCTCAGAGGAGCAGATTGGTCAAACATATGTATTGGCCGTTATCTTGAAAGGAGCCAAATGATTGTTGCTTGCTGTTGGCGGATGGATGGACAATGGATCACGGAAGAGTCTACCGTTGAAGTGGATCAGGATGTCCCAGCAACACGAAGGAGTTTTAGGACCACGAAACCAGAAGAACTTCCACATCTACACCAAAAACGTCTCTGTCATCAATTCTATACGACGTGCCACTTTCCAGAAGCCCTGTGGTACGTCGACTTACTTGAATTTCTTCAAGGTAAATCTATTTGAATTTCTTCAAGGTAAATCTATTTTAATTTCTTCAAGGTAAATCTATTTGAATTTCTTCAAGGTAAATCTATTTGAATTTCTTCAAGGTTTCTTACCGTGAATTTCTTCAAGGTAAGAAATTCCGTGACGACTGATAGACGCTACCTTACGAAGCCAATGTCCATTAAGACACTTATCATTGACCCCTCTTCACAGGCTGTGTTAATAGACATTTTTCCCCACTCGGGCAAACTGGAGTGTGAACAAATGGAGACGTGTAATCTTCAGCGATTAACTCGGATTTAATCTGTGTGCTGATGGCCAACGCACAGGCATATGGAGGCGGACTGACCATAGATCCGTTCCGGCATTTGTTGTTAAATGGCATACAGCAATTCATGCAGATGAAACTATATGGGAAGAGATTTCTTGGGATACACGATCGTCTCTAGTCATTTTTCAAAGGCAGTATGATGGCTTGGAGGTACGTGATGACATTTTAACGCCGGGTGTCCTGCCTATGGTAACCAGTTTCTTATGTGTCCTTTATCTGTGCGACAACGCTCATCTACATACTGCGCGACTCTCCCGACTACGTCTTCAATGATATAACGTATTCACACGGCTTTTGCGAGCAAGAGACCTCTCGCCAATCGAGCAAGTTTGGGATTTGCTTGGAAGGCAAGTACATCCATCTCGAAACACAGGTGAATTACCTACCAAGTTGCAAAGATTGTGGTATCATCTTTCACAGGGGGCCATAAGTGGCCCTAATTAATTAGATGCCACGCAGTCTTTCGACGTGTATAGCTGTCAGCGTCATATATACAAATACCATTTACTGATTTGTAATATTTTTCTGCCATTATTTCTCGCTAAAACTATCTTTGATTCTGAATTTGTATTTACTTGATTATCTCCTAATAGACTACATTCATGTTAAATTTCATGATGATTGTTTCTTTCTTTCTGGGAATAAATGTATTCTTTTTGTAACAGAGTATATATTATATTGAGATAAAAATAAGACACATCTATGCGCGAATGAAAGTCAATGAGTCCCTATTTTAGTTTATTACATTATTAATTGTCTTTAAAAAGAAAATATGAGAAGCTATTTTATTCTTAGCAGTTAATCGAAGGCGTTTGTATTTTGCAAAGTAACAAAAGAAATATTTATTTCTAAACTTATTTAATTTAATACATTATGTAACACACTCCTTTTGTGCAAGAAAACCTACACAAAATATAACGGTTCCTATTGAATAAGAACTCTGGTTCATGGGGAAGAGTAAAATGCAGCTTCACTTGAATGATAAATCACTAGAGCTAAAGACTGATTAAACTTCAAATAAAGTCTATGTAATTTAGAAGCAGTGATTAAGCAGAAGACTCTCACTACTATGCATGCTAATTCCATAATATCATTTGACATAGAAGACATTTCAACCAAGTTATATTTAACGTACCCCAAACGCCTTTGATTATCACGACGGATCTTCGGTTTGGATAGAATTAGAACTCACTATGTTTTGAAAACGAGAACGAACGATCTAACCAAACAATCCACAACAGCCCTAAAACAGTCTTGTTGATGAAGAACACAAAATTTATTTTCGAATTGGTATTAAAAATTAAAATATTTATAAAAAAATAAGCAAAGATCATCAACGAAAACCACATAATAATTATTCAATTCTTAAAACCTAAAACAGCTATAGAAATATCTGATAGTTATCTTAATCAAATTATATTTATTTAAAATATTAATGGTTTAGTATTTTATATTTTTTTAAAATTGTGTATCTCTCCTTAATGAAGTATTTAATAAAGATTTATTTAAAAAAATATAGATTGTAAAATTATATTCTTTTAATCTGGCTTGGTGTCTAGAAATTAACTAATTAACATTACTTTCTAGTTACTCGGAATTTGGATCATTAATGGAAATTATATGAAGTAAACAATACTTCAATTCATGCTTTGAAATTGTAGCTATTTAATTTCTTAAATTTTTAAACTCGCACTATTCCCCAGTGCTTTATTGCTTCATTCCCAAAGTGAAGTTAAGGCATATTATTTCTTGTTTCGTTATTGTTAAAGGATTTCAGTTCAGAATTTTCAATGAGCTCATCAATAGTATATATATGTTGGTATAATTATGTCTAGCATATTTTATTTATGGAATCAATAATTTGAAGCTTACGTAAGTTGATAATTTTTAGTACATTAATAGTATTCAAAGATTAAATAGTAATATAAACTAATAATTGACTACTGCCATCCATTCATACTAAACACACCATTTTTACAAGTTTTTCATTCATCTCTATCGTTTGATTGGAAAAATGATTGAATTTTGACATAATTTGCCAAAACAAACTATTTCTTAATGATTCATTAATAATTTTTAAAATTTTATTTATTCTTAGGACAGAAAATTTGTACATCAATAAATGTTAAATAATAAATTGAATAATGATAAATAATATCAAAAATAAATTGACTGTCACACATATTATAAGTTAAACAAAGGAAAATTTGTGACCATTCATTTAAAAGTTTTGATTTATCCTATAATGATCTTTCTTTATTAAAATTTCTGCATGAAATAAAAAAAAGTATTTTTAACAATCTTTAAAATTATAGTCTGTAGTTTAACGGCTATAGTTATGGATCCCTCATATTTATAACTATTCGTTTTTGGCATGTTATTTTAAAGTTTTGTAACATTTATTTCTTTTCATTCCATTTAATTTATGCTCTAAAAAGAAACCATTAAAATTTTTAAATAATCATTTTAACCATTTTATTGCTAAAAATCAAATTTGCATTAATTAATTTTTTAGAGTTTTTTCACCGAAGAAAAAGTATTTGAGATTACAAAACTCCTTCTTCAATACTTTAATAACTATATGACGAAACGATTGCACATAATAATTTGAAGCTATAAATCAGTTGTTTTCATGTAATTACTGAATAATTTAAATTAACAAGGTAGTAAAACATCCGAATCATTCACTATACATAAGATCAAAATCTTTTAACTTGAAGAATATGCTCTGTGCCTGGAGTTTTAAATTTCGTTTTGAGCTTATGTTTATGACATTAGCATGGTAAAGCCTTCCTCGGCTGAGAAGGGTAAAAGAGGGATTTGCTAAGATTGTATGAAACATTAAATTTAACGATGTGAACCATAATTACAGACTGGGTTAAATCTATCGGAAAATACCACCTGTGCTACCTACCTTGCGCACCAGGCTAAGCATATCCAGGGATTGCAGTTTATGGATAGGAGTAAAAAAACTTTGCTTATCGTAATAGCTCTTCTTTTTATATAAGCTCATGTATTTTTTTGTTTCTTAAAAAATACTACCTTCACATAACTGCTGTTATTGGTATTTATTTATAATTTTTCAAACAGTTTTCATAACTTGTTTTGTTAGTTTTAAGATGGATATAAAGTACCCTTAACATGCCAGAATTCAAAATGCCTGTAAAATCTTATTAAATGCCTTAGTTTTTCCTAAGACAAGAAAGATACATAGTTTCCACAATAATTTTGCTTTACATTTTTAAGAAAAGTTATTCATAAAAACTTTTTGAAAAATTATTCTTAAGACATAATTTATCAAGAAGTTGAAAAATGGAAATATATATATATATATAATAAGATGTAATTTGAAGAGCAAAGAAGAAATTATAAAATTTAATACCAAAAAGGCAAAATTAAGAAAAACGATATAAAATGCAATTTTCAGTAATGTAAATATTTAAATTTTAGTGATATTTCTAAACCAATTTATCCACACAAAATATCTTTCCCTTATTAAAACCAACCAATTCAACTGCGTATATAGATTTTTCGATAAAACCAGTCAATTTAATTTTAAAGTTAATAAATTAATATATTTTTTTTTTAAATTTACAGTAATGCATTATTTAATGAATTAAAAAGCACATACAATATCTTCAATAATCTAAAATTTAGCAAAAACAAATTAATCGCTTATTTAATCAACGTAAATATAATGATTTTCCTATTGATTTTACTTTAAAATATGTAGGAAGTAGGGAATGCGTAGTTTTTATAACTACAGAAGGGACACTAAAACATTAAATTTCTTACAAGGCGAATCCCGAAAACACCTACTTTCACTTTAATTTTACTTTAAATTTTAATCTACATTAAAAATAATAAACTACTTTAACTTCTAAATTTAACTCGTAACTTTTCTTATTGTTTTTGGCAAACATACTTTTCTGTATTTAATATACATTTTTCATTGTTTTACTTTGCTTATTTTTCAATGAATTACTTTGATTTCTTTTACTTCAATTTTGATATAGTTACAATTTCTTTTTATAGAGATTCTCTTCGGGGAAATAGCACGAATATTTTTAGAATTTGCTTATCGTACTAGTCAGAAAAGAGTGTCCCATTTGCATAGTTGACGATTCTTCTTCTGATGAAGACCTGGTCCCTATACAATTTTTCTCTATTCGTATTATATTGTTTTTCTTGATTTTGTCTTTTTGGCATTAAGTTCTATAGTTTCTTCTGTGATTTTTCTTGCTCTTCAAATTATATCTTACTTTATTTATATTGTCATTTCTCTCAATAGCTGCTTTTGTGCTGGTTGTCTATAATGTTTGTTGGTAGATATTGTATTTCATTTTATTTGCAAACCATTGTATTTATTTATATATATATATATATATATATATATATAATCAGTGCACACAGAGAGAAATTTAAGAGTAGATTTCCAACATGGCCAGCTTCATCAGGAGGTGTTGACCACATTGGCTCAAAACATGGCTTTTTTGCAATGGCTGAAGACTATTGTCTAAATTTAGACATTACACTCCCAAACTATTCCAAAAAATTTAAATCCAGAAAATTGTTAAAAAGAATTAAATTTTTCATAAATACCAAATTTCAAGCAAGTAAATAAAGCGAAGAATAAAATCCAAATTCTAAACAAGTAGATAAAGCGAAATATACAATTAATGTTGCCAATACCGATTGCACCTGCAAACAAATATATAAATTAAAAGATCAAATGCAAACATCATTTTCACCTTAAAAGACCTTCTAGGCTTAAGTGACCCCTGTAGTTCACAATTATAAGCCTACTTCACTCTAACAAGCAATGCTCTTCTTTCCAGATAATGTTTAATAAAATTAATTTGAATACCATTATTAATAAGAATGTTTTTTAATCTATTTAATTGTTCATTGATGTTTTTTATTGAAAATAATATTTTAAAAATTTTTAATCTATATATTAGAATTCCAAAAAGTTTATTTATTTATTTTAAATTAAAATTATTTGTTTTGTCAAAAATACCAATGCATGGGGAATAACATTCTACTGTATTTAAAATAACTATATCAAGTTATTATAATTTGTTTTTATTAGTTTTAACACTTCTCGATAAATATCTTTATGAAAATTATCAAATTTTAAAAAATTAAAAATTGTGAAGTAATTAATGAATCTAAATGTAGGAGGCATCTAAAAAAAAAAA
>JAPDSC010084902.1:0-15789 GCA_026290005.1 Latrodectus geometricus | reverse complement strand
CATGCAGGAAATAATGGTAAAAAATGCAATTTAATAAAAATGGACTTGTATAGCAAATTTTTTTAAAAAAACAATCAAATTATATGGACTTTGAAATTTTTTTTTAATTCCACTATAAAATATTAAAATGTATGTATGTACATTTTCTTGAAAACTTAAAACTTTCTCAAAAGTATCTAAACATTACTTCCATAACAAAACATTAATAACAGATAATTTAATAACATATGAAAAAAGAATATAAAAATTTATAAAGATAGAAAAAAATTAAAATTTATTATGACAAAAAGGTTGAAAAAATATTTTATAGTAAAAGATATATAAATCCTACGTAGAGTATAATTTTTAGTAGCAGTTTATTAGTTGGTTAAGAGCAGCAGGAGACACTTTTTTATTTTTTACTTACACACATTAATGGTTCTCTAGTTACTCTTCCCAAATATTCTTTTTTCAGCTCTTCATTTCCAGCCAATAAAAGAGGAGCTTGCTGTAAAAATTTTTTTAAAATATTAGCATTTCCTTAAATATATATACCTAATGACAAGTTTTACAAGAAAATTAATTTGATAAAATTTAAATTCATTTCCTATGATTTAATTTTTTATGAAAAATGTCATTTTACATAAGGATTTTTTTTATTTGTTCTATGAACATAAAAAAGGAAATTATAAATAGTTTTTTTTTCCTCTGAAATAATTTCTATTTACACTTTTAATATACAAAATAAACATTTTAATAAACTCATTTCCATTTTCATATTTTTTCATTAGTCATTAATGAACCATTTAGAAAAAATAAAATTGTTGAAAACATCTAATTAATAACAGTCAAAATTTCGATTCATAAAGAATTTAAAACTTTAAACTTATATTTTGATTAGACATTTTTCATGAGCATCATACAACATCAACGGTATCTCTATAAAAATTAGCATTTAAATATAAAATATTAAATATAAGATAAGGTACAAAATCAGTAAAATCTAAAACAAGAGCATTTTTTGTGAGAATAAATTGAACTAATTCTTATTGCATGTTTAATTTATAATGAATAAAAGTAGATTTATATTTTTAAGTAATATATTAATTTATTTAACATTAATAAAGTGGTCTATATTTCATATAATAAAAATTGAGATATAACAGAACATGGCAAAACCTTAGTTTCATAATAGCAAAAAATGTTCTACTTAAATATTTTTAAGTTCCTAAGCAATTAAAACGTGTTCATATTTTGAAATAATTGCTTTTAAGGATAATAATTTAAAAACACATTTAATGCATTCATTTTCAAACCCATATATTCTCTAAAGTAATTTACATTACATATTTAAAAAAAATATATATATATATATATATTAGTATCAAAATATAAAGTAATTTTTAAAATCATAAATGTTTTCTAATTAAAAAAAAGTAATTTAAAAATCATGAAAAAATGTTTATATTAAAATGGTTTAGTCTATTTTGAGTTATACTGTTATATACTAATTTTAAAATGATGCTTAAATTAAATTTAAATAAATTCAAGGCTGGCTGTTGGAGATTGGAATTGAAGAATAAAAAAAAAAAAAAAAAAAAAGTCACACATGTAACAATGACAAAAATAGCTAAACCTAACTCCCCCAATTATACTTTAATATATTAACATGTTTTATTGTAATAATTATATTTTACATACTAACTATATATCAGACAAGATATTTAGTACATTATGACTATATAGAAGCATACAAGATTTTCTCTAGCAACTTACACAAGACTTGAGAAAAATTATATTAATTTAATTGAACTGTATAGTAAAAATGAAACCTCAATTTTTGTTTATTCTAAATAATTTCTATTATTCATTTTAGATATAAATATATGGAATGAAAAAAGGGGCAAAAGCAAAAATAACTGTCACATGAATAAAATAATGACATTATGTTGGTATATAGATAAAACATAAAAATTATTTATTGTATATTTAAATATAAAAATAATAATCACATCTGATGTCTAAACATCATACAAGTAAGAATTCTTGTATGATTGTTTATACATATGAAGTTATGTATTAATTCTCATAAGAATTCTTACCAGTTAGCTATCAATTAAAACTTAGAGATATGATTTACCATAAATAACTTCAACTGATATTAGATAGTATTAAAAAGAGATGTGTTAAATTTTTTACATAATGTTGAATTATGAAAAAAATCAGAAATGTGTTGAATTTCATAACAATACTAGAAGCAGATTTTGAATAATAGCTTTGAAGTAACACATTACATACACTCTATATCAACAATTGAGTATTATTGCAAACATAACAGAAAAACAATGCAGTATATTTAATGAGAAAAATTATTTCCAGAACTTCGTGCATGCGAAAACAATGTAACAAGAAATTTTCACAACCAAATACTTGTATATCATAAAATTTAATGCCCATGTTTACTTATATAAGGGCAACAAAAGGTTATACACTATCATATCAAGATTATGAGGTATCAATAGCTAATAATTACAAATCTTATATAAAAAAGGATGCAGATACTTATCATGACTGATGAAAAACATAAGTAAAACTAATACTAATGGTTTTATCAGTATTAGTGTTTTTAATATTTAGTAAATTATTAGAAAAAGGTCTCCTAAATCTGCAAAAAAATAAGTGAATAAATGTTCCACTTTTTATCTTTTTATTATGAAATTGATTCAAATTAAATTCAATTTTACAATTTTCATTCATATAATCAACGATCACATAATTGAAAAAAAATTCTATTGAATTCCTATTAACATATCTTTAAAAATACATATTAATTCAATTAAACAAAAATCATATAATTTAAAAGAAAACTTACAGCCAATTCGTTTGCTGCTATAGCAGTTTCAATACCGGTACAAGCATAGGCCATTTCTTCAGTTACAAGACAGCCTTCCAATAGACTGAGACCAGTGCCTCCTAAAAAATAATATAAAAATAAAAATGTGTTATTAATGAATGATAAAATACAGAAAATAAAGTAATGATATTAATTTGATTATTATACTAATTTGAAAATATTTTGATCATATAACTAACATTTAATGAACTCTGAATTATATAAGGAAAAATTAAATATGGAATTATCTAAATACACTTCAACAACAAATGCATTATTTTCATACAATCATCTTAATTGTATTGAGGTTATTTCAACAAAAATAAATACTTATAAAATGTAATAAAAAAATTGGGATCTTAAACAATCAAACTAAAAGTACAATATTTAACTTACCATATTTTGTAGGCACAGTAGCATTAACTAATCCTAGTTTGAATGCTTTTTCTATGATATCAGTAGGATACTATGAAGAAAAAATAACATTTAACTCAAAAATACTTTATATAATTAGATATAAATTTGAACAATGTTAACTTTAGCAACTAATGTAATTTTGAAATAATTCTGAGAAAAAAAAAAAAAAAAAAAAAAAACCCATTAAATCAAGTTTACTTTTGTGTTTACAATAAATTAAATAAACTATGTATAAAAATAATTTGTTCTTTGTTCTATCACATTACCTCACCAGATTTGTCATGTTCAGCTGCTTTAGGTAGAATTTCTTCTCTTGAAAATTTCCGAGCCATTTCCTGAATTTCCTTTTGTTCAGGAGTAAGTTCTGTAGATTATATGAAGAAAATTATAATTCAAAAAATTTTCTATTAGAAAATTTAGAATAATATTTGAAACTATGAACTATGCAGAAATATAAAAATAATTACCTACTTTTTAACAGTATATGGCATCATAAAGTAAAAAAACAATGTTTCAAGTTTTGTAATAAAATCAATTATATGCACACCTTAAATATACTTTTTGTATTCATTTCTCAAAATTTATTTTCATAGTTCATGAAAAAAATAACCTGTGCAATAATTAACTATAGGTCATGAAAGTAATCAAGATGATAAACAGCAAAAAACACCTATTACCTGTACTAGAAATACACATAAGCTATAGAGAAACAATAACAAACTGCTTCTCTGTAGTCTTTATAGTATACATTTAATACCAGAAAAATGAGCAGATGGTCATTGTTAAAGAATAGCTGGATGTATAAAAAGCTTGACCAAATAAAGTTTGTTTATTATAGTAAAAGTTAATGCCTTATATTATGTTCTGACTGGAATTCCATAAATTCTTTGAATTGTTTTAAATTGCAATTGATGAACCTTTTACATTTAACAATAAAACAAAAATTATAAAAGAATAAATACTTATTTTTTAAAATATAAAACTCATCAATTTAGATTTAATTTCATTTATTAAGAGTATTTGAGAGATTCATTTTGCAAAATTAACTAGTGTAGAGCTTCCTCTAAATGTATCTAATTTAATAAATTATTCAATTCTCATTTGAAATAAAACAGATTATAATAGTACTTTTTTTATAATGAACAGGGTGATCTATTAAAAAAGAATTTGACAATGGAAAGAAAATGATGTCTTGTCTATCACTTTCTTTTCAGATACATTATATCTGGTGAAGTCATATTTTCATTAATCTAAACAGAACTAATTCCAACTTTATAAATACATTTCATATATAAAAAAGTATATAATCATTAACTAGGGTTTTAGAATGAAATATCATAATATTTCAGAAATATTATTTAATCATAAAAAAATCAAAATATTTTCTACGTCTATGTCTATTGGTTACTATCACCAGTATCCACTATCATATAGCACTACACTAATCTTTTCTTCCAGGCCAATGTGATTTTAAAACTCCCCTCAAAAATACATCAATATACTTAGAAATCTCCGTTCAAATAACATACCTAATGTAAATATTATTCATATTATAATTTCTTTTGATAGTTAACTCAAATAATTTTACAGATAACAAATTTTATAAATCAAAATTAGATTTTTTTTTTTTATCCATTACAGAAATTAATATTTGTCTTGCATTCATATGAAGATATTTGCATATTTTGTCTCTATTAAAAATTAAAAGACTAGCTTTGTAGTTTACTTTTTAGATGAAGAATTGATCTAAGTGACTTAAATTCTTTACTTGTATTATAATAATCAGTTAAATGAAAAATTAAATTACCTTTAGATTAAACAGAAATGTAAAAGAAAAGGCAAATAAAATAATCTTTATATAAAAAATACGTTACTTATACTTTCAGCAATTAAAGACACAGTGATTTATCTATTTTTATAGTTATATAAGTTTTTTGGTAACAATTTGCTTATGTCCATTTTAAAACATAAATTTTGATAATTATGAGAGATATATAAATGCTAAAAAGCAATTTTACCGAAATTAAATCCTCCATTTTTTTGACTTGATACTGCAACTTCAGGAGCAGTAGAAAATAATCTATGTGTATAACTGAAATTTCTAATAGGTCGGAGAAACTGAAAGAAAAAAAAATCAGATTAAATTTCAATAGTTACATAATTTTAAATTCAAATGTAAACTAAGTTTCAGGAAAATAAATTAATGAAAAACATACCTTTACGATATTCATATTTAATTACGATAAAGAGAAAATATTTTAGTACTTTCAACTTTTACTGCGTTAGTTAAGGTATTCGTGAGTTTTGAGATAAGATAAAATTTTGATCAGAGCTTCAACAGAGAAATTATTTATGGCAGAATTTAACTGTGGGAAAATGTCAAAAATTGGATTTATGAATTATATGAAATCAACACACACTATTTACTGTTTCTACTTTCATACAATGACAGCAATGACAGATAATAAAAATCTACTTCAGTTTTCGTTCCCGTTTTGTTGCTTCAGCTGCGTCAATTTCACTGATGGAAACACTGAAGCTGAACTGCATCACCCAGTTTGTATGTACACAAACTAGTGAGATGAATTCCACAAAATTTGGTCTGTAAGAAATTGAATGTAGTTATATTTTAAATTATGATTAATCTGATACTCTAAATGTTGAAACTAACGAAAAAGTCAAGATTCGTAGTTTTTGAGATTTGGTTACTTTCTTAAATAGTTTCTCATTTCAAAGTAATGCAAGAAAAAATGTAGAAACTGTGGTAGCCTGGAATAGAAAATGTATCAGTTTCCGTATTCAAATTATAAGAACTTGATATTTGACCCAGTAAAAAAGTCTCTTTTCAGAAGAGTATATGCAAGGTTGTCTTTTGTAGGATCTATCGTCCTTCCACTGGTGTGGTATAAAAGTTTTAAGACGAAAAAGATATTTCAGAAATTTGATCTGCAAATTGCTCAAATTTACAAGGCGGTTGACAAAATTCAGAGGCTTTTATCAGTTGAAATATAAACCAGTATAATCAGAGGTATTCTATAATATCATCTGATATGTTATAATAAAATTATAAATGTAATATATAATAGGATGTGATTGGACGATATTTGAAGACTTTTCCACTGTCACTTACAGAAAACGAATTGTGTCAAAAAATTGACAGAAAATTCTATTTTGAAAGCTTTTCTTGCTTGATATTTTTCTCCTTTTAGAAAATTCCTTAGCGACTTCTATTAACTTGCATTTTTTCTTTTACCCTAAATTAAAAAATGCATTTTGTTTACCTAATTTTCATTAGATTATCATCATTTTTATTATTATTGACAACAATTAATTATCTTCAACGATATGTGAAATTTCGCCATCATGATATTTAAAACAAGAATGTAAAATAATAATTTTTATACGCATAAATACTTTTAAAATATCCTTTTTAAGTAAAATAATTTTTTATGCATTGGAATTTATTAATTAATACTATCTAAAATATTTTACATAAAAATGTTAGAGCATACGAATTTTTTTCTTTTTTTCTATATTTTGAACATTCTTAGTTCGAAATTAACTTTCTAAATAAAATGTTAATAACTTCCAAAAAAATTATAAATCAAATCAAATTCCTTTTTAAATGTTAATAAACTTTAAATAAAATCGACTGCAAATTAACGATTTTGATTAATAAATGATTTGATTTCAAATTTCAAAACTATGTACGCACATTGATATATTTAGCACATATATTCGCAAAAAAATATTATTTATTAAATAAATTTAATGTTAGACAAAATAAAACTTTAAATAGAAGGAAATGGTAAAATCATTGGAAGAAAATAAAAACTTCCAGGGATCAAATACCAAAATAAAAATTAAAAATGAAAACTCACAAAGGTTAAGTTAGTGATCCTTAGAAATTGATTGTTTACTGGCTCACCATGCTCTTGTGGTAGAACATCGTTCTTCGAAGCAAGATCCCGGGTTCGATAAAAGTCACTGTTGTACAACTGTTGAGGGATATCGTGGTATTGCAGAGTATCTGTTGAGGTAGGTGCTTGGGAGTTTTTCGGGTTTCCTCCCTTACGGCACATGAATTTGGCAATACCCATGAAAATCCTCCAGGAATGCAATTTACGGTGTGGATGATAAGATGCCTTACAACATCTTTAGACAGTTCATTATGCAGTGTTAAAACTGAGAATATTCTATGCTTGTAAGCGATTGAGAAAAAGAATCGAGTTTATGTACTTATCTAGAATTTGGAGATGATTTTTCTATAGCCATATTGCATAATATCTCGTTACATAATCAGAACTTTATATATAAGCTATTGCTGTTTTGAGGAGAAATATTCGATTTTATTGGGGGTCAATCTGCTTCTGATGAGAATCTTTTCAAGAATATGTCATAATATCAGCCAGGGACTATAGCAAAGCCTGAAATAAAATGTAGAGCACTTTTTTATCTAAGGTTAATGTATAACAATTTCACAAGGAAATTTTCTTAATCTTCAACAAATTTCTTATTATGTATCTTGATATTTTAAATATATATATATATATAAAAAAATCAATGATATAAATAAATAAAAAAAAACATTTAGTCACTTTTTGTGAAGGGATTATATTTTTTTGATATATTTAAGTGACACCTTGATAATTATGAAACAAAAATTGATTTCATTATGACTTTATTTAATTTACATTTTAATTCAGCCCCATTCACTGTCTCACTGGTATTCGGTTAAGCATCATGTAGGATTGGATTTAACCTAGAACATGGATATTTAAAGTGGCCTAGAATATGTTTAAATTGATTCCGGTCTAATTAGCCTTCAAATACAAAAAAAAAAAAAAAATTAACATTGAGCGACAAACAAACTAAACTGGCACAATTCATAACGCTTAAATGCATCTTATTTTTTTACACACACATTGTTAAAGACAATTTTATAAATAACAAATATAGAAAATTATGCAAGAATTGATGATTTTATGGCAATATAAATTGACTTAAATTTTATAAAAAATTTAAAGTAACAATAACTTTTGAAGATATAAATGCAAAATATTCATATGAAATTTGAAAAATATGTAATGAAATAGATTAATATACACACACATTTTAGAATTCCTGTATCCAATTTTCAACCAGTAAGAATAATCTTTACTTTTCAATTTTATATTTAAAAATATTTTTTGTTTAAAAATACTATTTTTTAAATTTAAAAATGTTTCTCTATTGGTCTATAAAGTAAGGGCTGTTTTGCTGTGAATCATTTTTAAAGTATTGTTTATGCTTAAATTATATTCGTCCTTAATAAAAAAATAACTATATTCTATACTTTTTAATTTACAATAAATTTTTTAAACAATTAAAAAACATTGGATATAAATTAATCAAATTTGATTTCTTACCTTTGCTGTATCTCACGTAGATATTTCTGCCACCAGGATTCTTCCAAATCTCTTCAACCCATAGATATCTTTCCAGGATATTTCTTGCAAAGACCCTAACTTTAATTAATGTTTTCCAAAAATTAATAAATTTGAAGTCGAAGTCCATTAAAACATTTAAGTACTAAATAGGGTTATAATACCATTGCATTGAGTTATAGCGATCTATAATTTACAATTGTGTCTTAATTCCGTCACATTTTGTTTAAAAAAGATGGGTCTTAAGAGCTTTTTTCCTCCATTTCCCATTATTGCAATTAGTACAGAGAAAACAAATTACGACATATCTGTTATTTTTCTTTTGAGGTAATGTTTTTCACGCTTTGTTACACAATAAGATTTGATGAGCTTTTACGCCATTGAACATGACTGGCACTTATTTGTTTTCATTAAGTCGTGCTTTTTTAGCTAAAAACTGATTTATTGTTTTTATGTATAAATCGTACCAGCAAAGAATTAAAAATAAGACTAAATAACTAAGAATATGCTATTTGGTAAAATTATACTTTTACGAATAAAATGGACATTCTTTTATGATTTTATAATATTCATTATTAACAAATAAGTTATTGTGATCTCTGACATTGAATACATTACAAATGTTTCTATTTGCATTGAAAGTTTTTGAACAGTATTCGCATATTTTGCTGAGTTGCAGATAATGATTTCTGAATATTTGAGAAGGGCACTCGTTCTAACCAATATATGTAAATGAAACTTACGAAAAAAATAGAGTAATAATATGTATATTATTTCTTACTAAAGTTAATTTTTTCTGAATTGCTCAATATTGTTTGCATTTTGAAAGAATTTAGTATGTTTCGTAATTGTTTCGTAATCGTGTTTCGTAATCGTCTGTTTCGTAATTAGTTCGTTTTCGTATATATAATTGTTTAGATAATAAGTTCATACCTGTCCTAAATTAATTTTATCCGCAATTTTTCCCACCCATTTTTATAAAATAAATTTACTCTTTCTGAATTTGAGATGATTTGGTTTAAACGTTAATAATATTTTACTTTATTTCATTTTTGTAAAAAGTTTGATGTACGATGAAAGTAAGTTTTATTGATTATCATACTAATTTACTTATTTAATTCGCATAATTTATTGTACGAATTCAAAACATTTTGCTATGAATGAAATCCAGCTTCGTTTGACACTCAATTTATACCATAACAACTATATTTTCAACTACCTTTATCCACACTCATCAACACTTTAATTTATTACCTCTTTTAGTGGAGTTAAAAATTCATTTATGCTATAAATTTACTTTGATATGAAAATTAATTATTTAACAATATTGGAAAAAATATGATGGAAATCAAGAAATAGGTATTTTTTAAAGCTAGTTACTCTTGTTTCTAATTTGTATTATTTACTGGAAACTAAGTATGTATTTTTATTTAAATAATATCCTCAAATTTTTTACATATTGAATATTAACTTTACACTTCCGAAAAAAATTATGACGCCATCACTCTTATACAATAATTTTACGTAAAATCTTTTATGAAAAATAAAAGAAAATGTAAGTATAAAAGACATACTTTGCAATAAATGTTAACAAAATTTTTAACAAACAACGAAAGGGGTGTGCTTTTATTTTGAGTAATTTTCACAATAATTTTCTGAACTTTATTATTTTTCATTTTTTCATTTTTTTTTTTTTTTTTTTTTTTTTTTTTTTGCGTGGAGGAGATATATATATATAAACATTGAACTTACTGAAACCAATGCATCCGTTTCCAATCCATGTTCATCTAATATATAACAATATTAGATGTATCAAAACTCAGAAAAAACCATAAGTGTGTGCACCCTAACTTAGATAGTAAATGAAATTCCTCTTTCCGCTTAGATAAATAATCTTGTTTCCTTGATAGAACGGGTGCGGTCTGTCTATTTCAGTCTAATTGAAGTCGTGCAAGGTAATTAATGAGAAACACTTCATTCAAACTAACTTAGTAGTCAGCTTTTATTTCTCAGCATTATTATAAGGAATTAACAATTCTGACTTTTATTGAGTTAATGTACTTAAAATAATTTGTAAATAAAATCATTAAAAATTGGCACTTCTGCTTTCTAAGAAACTTTGACTCTACAGGTTCACGCCTTTAGAAGGGGTGTTATATTCTTTTGATTAGCTCATTGATCATGAGATTATTAGTTGATTAAATAGGTGTAATAAGATTGCTCTGCATTAATCGATTTTCATATTTAATATTTATATTTTATTCAAATTATAGCCTAAGGCTCAATTTTTATTCATTAACTTTATAACACCGACATATTAATTCAGCTAATGTGTTGAAACAGATTTGGAACATAAATACGTCAATTAGAAAAAATACTTCTTCGTAACATATGCACTTTAATCTCACTTCTTAATAATCAAGAAATGTTATAACATTCGTCCGGAATAGCTTGCCCTAGAAGACTCTTCATAGATAGTAAGCCACGTTTTCTCATAACTAGAGAAAACGATAAAAAAATGTAATAATACTCACGTCGAAAGAATATGCAAATAGGATAAATACAATATTTTCTCCCTGTTGTTCAATAGTTGCCGAAATCGACATCATGACCCTCTACTCAGAACAACTCAATTTTACCACAAAGTCCTGGTAACAAGACTCTAAGTACTTATCATATCAAACTGAACTGGAAAATATCAGTACTATGCGTGTGTCAAAACTATTGTGGGTGATTGTATATTTTCACAATTTATTTTATACAACAGCACTCACTCTAATTGGTTTTCGAAAATTAAAATCCATGCTGATTTCCAAATTATAATTAATCTATATTGCCTAAGACTGATACCAATCTGGACATCACTTTCAAATTTCGTTCATTTATATCATGAGATCAAAGCTTATCTGAAAAAATAAGATATATCTAACAATATTATCTCTCAAGGAAAATTTGCTATGAGAAATAAATGTCCATTAATATAATATTTTTATTGGTTATTCGTGTGTATGAATTCAGGTCAAATAATTGGTGTGTTTGATATTTTAATATGGGTCTTATTCAGAGGATGCTGCGGGGTTTTTTAAATTATGCCAAAGGCTGACATTTGAGGCCAGTATTAGATTTCAGTCTATTGAGAAATTGGGGGAATATTCGTAAATTTAGTATTGCAATAAACAGTTTGTATTTAAAAGCATAACTCATATTCTATTATTTCAATTTAGTTTAAATTTAATATCACACATAAACATGCTTGCTATATCAGTATAGTGGTTACAGGTGAGACAGACGATGGGAAATCATATAACAGTACATGGTCGATACATGGCGCGGTAGTAACTATGCCGCTCATTACTTAGTTAAAGCTGAAACGTAGTGGTAGGAACAGATTCCTAGTTTTATGTTTCCAAAATAATGAGCGATACCACAAATGTGCCAGGAATTTGTTCCAAGTGTATCGTGAATATTTTATGTGATATTTTAATTACAGTGTTACCATTAATTTTATTGTTTTACTATTGATAAATCCAAGACAAAAGTAAACATGAGAAGAGTTTTACTACATGCGAAATGTAAATGCATTTAAAAAAAAAAAAAAGAAACAGCTAAAATTTGATTAGAAATTCTTGCATAATGTTAATAAACAAAAAATATTCATCTTAAAATTTGAATTCATCGGTAGATAAGTTCCAAATTAATTTTATTAAACATGATTTAAATAAGTTTTGATATTATTAAAAATATTCAATATTTTAAATAAAATAGTTAACTAAATTTAATGTAATTGAAATCTACTTTTTCATACTTTTACACTGTTTTTTTTCGAATTGTTTTTATGAATCACAAATATTTTATTATAAAATTATATGAAAGATATATTGATTCAATGGTTTTTTTCATATAAATTTGTATATAATAAATAATTTTTTTCAAATTTAATTATAGTAAATTTTGTAAACAAAATTTCATTATACATATAAAACAAATTTATAAATTTATTTAGATCTTTAAGGTAAACAAAAAATCATCTATTACAATCTCAAATGAAAAAATTAAAATACAAAATAATAAAATTTACTTAAATGCCAGTATCCTTTTATATTCTGTAAGACATAAATGAATTACAAATAAAAGTACAACAGCAAAATCAAAATTTAATTAAGTATTTTTATTATTAAATTTTAACAAGAACACATAAATTTGTTTTAATATTTTAATCATTTTAGAAAAATTAAAAAAATATTTATACTTTAAGATAAGAGCATGATTTATCTGAGCATTTAAGTACGATCTAGTGGTTATGAAATTATCCAAAATAAAAAAATGTTAGGATTATTAGAGAGAGTGATAAAAAACTATTATTATCTTAGTATTCTTTATCGAATTAGTGTTAATTTTATAATAATATTTTGTAAACAAAACTATCGTATTTATGTTTATAATTTAAATATAAGAAAATGTTTTGGAGTCTTTTAGTTGACATTTTGAATGACAATTATAAAAATGTATTCATTATAAGCGAATTTTAGAATTTTTTCGTCAAAAATGTTGGTAAAAAAGAATACATCATATTATTATGAGTGATCATAAATGAGAAAAGAAATCTTGTTAACACATATTTTTATGAAATTTTTTAAAACATGCTTTTTTAAACACATTTTACAAAAATAAATTTTTATTACATAAGTACTAATGCTTTGTATACGACGCCCTATCATGTATACGACGATAAAAATTTTGTTTTTAGCTTACTTTTCCCTAAATATATATACACATATAATGATTGTATTTTGCTTCGTAAGAGGAAATTGTAATGTTATTTTTTCTCATAGAATATTTAAGTCATATGCTATTTAAATACAAATAAAGAAAAAAGTATTTTTAATTTCAAATTCTGCTATACGACTTAAATTATATAAGAACATAATGTAAACGACTGATAAAAATTTCCCAGTCACGAGCGTGTTGACCTATTTTTAAAAATATTGTAAGGCACTCGCTTATTTTTTTCCTGTTTATAATAAAAATGAAAGGAATAGAAATGTATTAATAATAAGAAGTTTCTTTTGTTATTACACCAAATGTGATAAGTTGAGAAAAATAAATGAGATTGGTGATTTAATGAAATATAGTACTAGTATGCACTTAATTTCATATCAATTTGTAGGGGTTAAAAAGTTCTTTTTATTTATTTATTTGTTTGTTTTTAAAATGCACAGAATAATTGATTTTGCCTTTCAAAATTATTTTTATGGGAAAATTGATTTTTATGTTATCAATATATGGCACAATCAGTTATTATATTTGATTTTTTAAGATAAAATTGCTTAGATATAAATGTGTATTTTATAATTCCTTCCTTTATATTTTAATAATCCTGTGATCAATTTTCCAGTCAGCTATTAAAGTTTACAGAAAACATTAATTAACATTTTAACAATTAAATGTGATTTAAAATCACGAGAATTATTGTTAACTTAATTTTTATGAATGATATATACTAACAAAAATAATTTTAAGTCTAAATTCTTGTAAATTGTATGTGAAGTGCAATATAAACTCTTAACACTGATTTTAAATTTTTTAATACTTTTCTTTCTCAAAATATTAATAAAAAATGTGTAAAAAAAAGTACATTCTCTATTCTCTTAAAATATTATGACAAATATTTTTGATTTGCAGAGATACAACTAAATCACTGATTTATTTACGAAATGTCGTCAAAGTATCCCGCATAAAAATATGTCTATAAAATGTTTGTGTCATTTCATCAATAGCTAGTTTACATTAGCTTTGTTTGAATTGGAATTCATTTAATATTTTGCTTTATAGAAATTTGCAATGGTCAATACTAAATTAATAGTTTATGAATAAATATTGTAAAAGAAGTCTAACATTCAGAGAAATTTTCTTTATGGTTCTTATAAACACGCAACAACTTGGAATTTAGTACGTTGAACACTTGAGTAGACATTCTTCTATCAAAATTTCCATACCACATTGATGAAAATGTATTAGGCTCCCTCTACAATAAAAAAATCAGCAAACAACTTGAAACTTTTGATTTTAATTAATGATTAAAAATCAAAATTAAAATAAAATCCCTACACTAAACGACGTACGATTAAAAACAAAGGGCATTTGACAACATAGTACAACTCATCTACGTTATTATTCTATGAAGATTTTGCAAATATTTTAAAGCATTTGAAACAATTATGTCTAAATGAGAAGAAAAGTGAAAGTACTCTAATTACTTATTCCGTAAATAATAATTTTTAATAGGTAGTTTATGCATTATTTTACGACATAAGTTATATCGAATTCTGATTGTATTTTGA
Organism: Latrodectus geometricus; assembly: GCA_026290005.1. Lineage (NCBI taxonomy): Eukaryota > Metazoa > Arthropoda > Arachnida > Araneae > Theridiidae > Latrodectus > Latrodectus geometricus. The sequence goes on along the minus strand of JAPDSC010084902.1, from coordinate 733 downwards.
CAAAAAGTAAATATTTTAAACATAAATGATAGCAAACTATTAAAATTAATACTTTTTAATAATTTTAAGTAATAATTTTTAGAATTGATTGAAGAGTTCTTTTCCATCATTGTGAGTTGGCGTTGAATCTCAAAATTGCAACATTCAAGAAGGATTGTTTCAATTTTGAAAATCAACACAAACTCACAATCTTCTATGCTTATATTGTGAAAATGTCATTAATTTTAGGTATTTTATTAAAACTATTTATCTTAAATGAAATTATAAGTTGATGTAACTACTTGGTAGATGGCACATTTTTTCCCATAAATTGTGTTTAAAACATTAAAATTGCAAGAATTTATACCAGTTTTGGTATGTTGAATGATGGATTTTCAGCTTTTGCTTTAATGTATTCTAAACACAAATTGTTTACACCTGAGACATCTTTATATACCTATTTTAATTACATATCATTATAAAAGTAAATTGCTCACCAACAATTTTACAGTCTTGTGACTTAGGATGGATAGATTTAACCCACGCAAGTGATTCATATCTTTCGAAACATCAACAAATACAGCTTGCAAAACATATAGTTTAAGAGTTCGGGTTGAATATTAAATGATTAAACCATAATAAAATATTTTTATTCTACAGGCCAAATCACATAAGTTATAAAAATCCTTAATAATTCCATAAAAATAATTAAAATATTTTAACTAAGTTATCAATTTTCAATATGCTTGACAAT
>JAPDSC010084897.1:172407-187847 GCA_026290005.1 Latrodectus geometricus | reverse complement strand
GTTGCAGATAGTCAAGAAATTACTTTTGACCAATCGTTGTACGCAGTAAATAAGTTAGAGAATCTTGAACAACTTTTTAAAATTGGGCAAGTACATTATAATGTTGGAAATTGATTTCTTATGAAGGGAGTGAAAAATCACTATATAAAATCAAATAAAGTATCTTAAAATTGAATGTCAAGAAATTTCAGGCTGATTTTATAGATAATAATTATGTCAATTACATAAGTTTAAAAACCGATTCCGATTAAAATGATCCTCATCAACCCCTATCATTGTTCTCAAGAAGTTATGTTCTACACTATTTTATTCAACTATCTATCGACAAAATGCTATCCAAGTTTGAATATCTGAGTACTATAATTTTTGTTCTTGTGCAAAAGGGCCAGTTTTACCAGTTTTGATACAAAATATTCATCATTCTGCTTTATAGAATTCTTATTTCATTGTCAATCATAAGTCAATAGATGTTTAAATTATCTTCTATTCAGATTAAACAATTTTATCAATAATAACAGCGCCAGTCGTGACTTGTTTTCCTAAAGAATCAGAATTTCTATGTATGGGGCAAATTTCTGCTAATGCAGTGCGAATGGGGGGAAATGATTTGAATAACGTAGACGGTATATTCCATCCGCTCTTTCAGTTACTACTACAATGACCATTATCTATTTTTTCCTCATACATACCATGTATTTAAATTACTACACTTTGATACTGCAAATAATTTAAATCAAAAATGAAACAATGGGGAATTATACAAAATATTAATTTTAGCTTGTAAAAAGAAAAATAGATGAGAATTTTTGTGATTAATTCTAAAAATGTATTTAAATATATAAGTATGGTTAAATGATATTGGAAAAACAAAATGAAGTTGAATCAATAGAGACTGGAAGCCTAAAAAAGCTAGTAAAGGTCACATTTGATGCAATTATTAACTGTTAATAAGATAGGCTCACGTTTTATGTCAATGAGTGAAATGTATATACAGAAAGAAGTTTTGCTGTGAGGAAGTAAGATAGTTCCTAGGCAGATAATAGTAGATTTGTATATTTTTCATTCGGTTATAATATTTATTTTCCGTATTTTATTATTGAAATCCTATGATGCAGTTGTATTAACTGACCATCATTTCAATCACCAATCGTTGTTATGTCTATTTGACAAAACGTGTTGTTCCTGTATTAAAAATAAAGTGCGGAATTTCTTCTGAACTTGCTAACCAATAATGTTCAATAGTTTGTTCATTACAAAGTTGTTCGACTGGGCATATTTAGGATGCTTATATGATATTACCGATTAAAAACATTTTAGAGCCAATTCAGTTTACCACTTTTTCACTTAAGTTATTTTAAATGACCCTTTTCTTTTTTTAAGAAATGGTCCTTATTTTACTAATAAAATTTTCTGAAATCCAACCTTTTGAAAAAAAAAAATGTTAATGTAATTCGAAAAATGTTAAGAATAGGAAAGGGTTAATGCATATTTTTATGCTTCTCTGTTTATTCCGCAGATTATGTTGAATTCGTCGTATGTGCCAGACTATACCTATACCTATGAGTACATAGTATCCTAAGAATAGACTCAGGAAATTATTATTAAGTAGAGAAAGCTCAGATCAATGTTCCCGAAAATTTTTAAAATATAAAATTTCATTTAAAAGTTATCATGTAATTCAAATATAATTTATCTGGTTTAATTCGATCGTCCTTTTCCAACCATCGAAGCATGAAAGCAACTTTACAGCAAACTAGATTTGAAATTTATAAGAAAAACTGGAAATGGCCTTAGCTTAATTCTGCTCATTGATTGTCTTTTCTTCTGCTTTCCGTCGTTCAGCCTAATTTGCCTTTTTTTGCTTCCTTACTGACGTAGTCAAGTTTATGTATTACCGATTCACATTTACTAGCAGATCATTTTTATTATTCGCAAACATTTTTAGAGTAATATAATTTTTTTCGTCAAGTTTAGTATTTTCTTTACATAAAGTTGGAAGCCAAATCTGAGATCACGTTATAATGTTATTTAAGAGAGAAGAAAAATCAATGGTTCTTTATACAGTTAAATATTTTTGTTCTTGCAAATTTTGAATCTTCCTATTTTTGAATGTAATGAATTGAACTCAGGGAAATGAATTAATAATTTACAACGCAATAAATGTGTGCAGTTTGACTTATATTTAGTTGTTTTTCATTTTAAACATTTAAATTAAACTTTTATTACATATTATACGTAAATTAAAATATAATTGAAGAGTGTAGTAGAATAATTTTATTAATAAGCAAAAGTACAAAGGATATTACTTCTTAAAAATAATAAAAAATTATTAATAAATAATTCCTTCTATCATTGTGAAGTATTGTTATCAATAAGAATACAAAAATTACTAAAATAATCTAATAATTACATACTTTTGTGCACAAAAAATTAGGTACGTTTCAATTTTTGAAAAAAAATTAAAGCTTAGTCATACCTATATACATAATTTGCGCCCATTTTATAGAAACAGAATGTAAATTTCAAAGTATGTCTGTCATAAGACAATTGTATTTAGCTCAAGATCAAGAGATTTTTATGAATAATTATGACTCTTAAAATTTCTTTAATCATTTATATAAATTTCACTTAAACAAATATTTACTTAACTTTTTTAGAGGAGAAAACATTAAAAAATGTTTTTAATTTATTACTACAATCTGTTTTTCAAGAAAAATAAAAAGTAAGACAAGTTTAATCATCGATATGATCTCTGTCTTTTCCTAGAATTAATAAAAATATTATAAGAATAATTTATTATAATTATTATTATAATCTATTTTAATGAGTATTTTTTTATAGTGAAACAATAGTTTTCATAATGAAAACAAATGTTCTACGCGCGTGTTTCATTCTATAACATAAAATTGAGTAATAAAAATTGTAATTTCATATTTTAAATATATTTAATTTATGCTCTCTTCCTATATACTAAAAAGAAATTTTGTCTACCGAATTAAACTATTTTTCTATTTCTGTTGTAAATATTATTCACAAATTTTTTGATTAAGATCATTTCATTTAATCTGAGCTGTCTCTATGTTATCTGCTCATTTTTATTCAAGACCATTGAATAAAATACGACTTCATCGTGAAACAACATTCAGTCTTGTAAATAGTTTAAAATAGACATAGCGCTTGAATTAGTTTTCTGTATCTGTATATAACCTAAACAATGTAAAGTATGAATTGCCGTTTTCTGTAGTTCTAAGTATATAAAACGCAAAAATATAGTATTAACATCTTAGTAGTAGATAATAGGCCGTATAAAACCTCTGTGGTAGCGCTTTACGCGACTAAGACACAGGTCCGACCCCCGATCCTCAAGCCAGGCCAAGTCGATTCAGCCTTCCATCCCTTCATTTCGCCGATAAAACTGAATATCGAATAAATTATGATATATTAATACATATTCTCTAGAGAAAATGTTCAATAAGAAATACTTTATAAATTGGAGGAAAAAGAAATTCATCTATTTTATTAAATAGTTCTTATTGGTCTAATTTATTAGCTTAACGAAATACTTATTGATCAGATGATGTCCATCACTTATAAATTCCTACTGTATATTGATCCATTTTATTCAAATAGTACATGGTATTCGTTACTGAAAAAAAGGTAAATATTAATGAACCTAAAGATACACAAGTTTTCGGTTAACATTCCTAAAATGATTATTTTTTAAAATTTTTTCTCAATTTAAAAAAACAGAATCTAATTATTACTGTGTTATTGATTATAGTAATTCTAAAAGTTATATCAGAAGTCATTCATTAGAGGGAGAAATAAATCTTAAAATGTAACGACGTTGTTTTAAAGTTTAGAATGTGTTGTTTCAGTATCTGCTAATAAAGCATTAATCCAATATTAGAGTTAATGGCTATATTATAATATAATTGAGTTTGTATTGCTAAGTATGACATGGAGTATTGTCTAAACCAGGGGTGGCCAAGACATCGATCGCGGTCAACTGGTAGACTGCGAAGACATTTTAGGTAGTCCACGCGACCCTCCCGATAAGGACCTCTGATATTAATAATTTAATTTATAACTTATGACATAGAATCAATGAATTATTTAAAATAAAAATTTACTTTAGTCTACTACAATTTTAAAGCCCAAAACAAACTGTGCAAAGATTTACGATTTAAAGCCTAAAACGGACATGATGAGCGCGATTAAAACATTAAAAAAAAACAATAGAAATATATGCATCTCATTTGAGAAAACATGAATTAACAAACTTCAAAAACATGGAAGAAGAGTACATCCATAATCCAAACCGAGACTTCGAAGATTTCGCTTAATACTTACTTGTTTTGTTTGAAGAATTTGAAAGAAGATTCGCTGACTTAATTAGGTTGAAAGAAAGAAATTTTTATGATATTTCCATTTAATGAAAATGTCAAAATTGATGGGCTTTGTCACAATGAAAATGTCTACATTGATGGACAATGTATTTGAAAAAATGGGACATTTAATAGATATCACTTCAGTCACGGTCGAGGAAGAAATTATTAAATTAAGATGCGATACATTTCTTAAATCCAGAACATATTTAGCCATACTGATTTTTGGAAATTAATTTCCGAGGAAACGTTTCCAAATATTTTGTATTTGAAATCATACTTTAGGATCAACGTATCTTTGCGAATCTGCTTTTTCAACCATGAACGCCATAAAAACCAAACATCGGTTCCGTTTAACAGATCAACATTTAATTTTGTGTTTAGTCATTGCAATAAGTTTGTACCAACCACAATATGATAAATGTGTCGCAGATATACAGTGCCAAATTTCAACTAAACTAAGTGAATAAGATGGTCAGTTTTTGATATATGAATACTTTGATTATTTTCGTCAGTAAATTTTTATTTTGAAAATATTAAGTTTTATTTAGAAAAATTAAATAATTTACCATTTTTCTTGTTGCCGAAATAAATATGTTCGTTAATTTAGCTCTGCCATTGGTAGACTGCCTTCGATTTTTTAAATTTGGAGTAGACCCCGGATCCCAAAAGTTAGGCCACCCCTGGTCTAAACAAAAGAATGGAAAAAGATATTATTGAAGAAGTATTTGTAAAATCGAATTTAGGGCAAGAAAGGGCGCAGCTCTTGCTTTCCCGTGAAGAAATCAGTCATGTTTTCGAAAAATTGAACGAGATCCAAAAGCACGTTGTTTGATCAGTTCCATGATAACAGAAAGCAGATTTAGAAAAAAGAATCTCAAATCGAACCTCACGTTTTTTGCTATCTCTGTTAAAATCATATTTTCAATTTACGAATGAGAATAACTCCCTCTTTGTACACTTTCTTTTTCAATGATGAAAGAAGCAATTAATAGTTGATAGATTTCATGAAACAATTTTTAATTACCTTTATATTAATTAGTCGTTAACATATAGTTACTCTGACAAGGTAACTAAAGAAGTTGTTTTTTTGTTTTGCTCATTCTTTTAACTATACATATAATTATTTTTTTATCAGTATTAGTAATTTTAATACTGATAGAAAGTGATTTAAACTGAAAGTGATCCTGATAATGTCACTAAATGAGAACATATCAATAAATAATAATTTATTATAAATATTATACATCAATATATCAAATTATGGTTTATTAATAAGAAAAAATTATTTCTTGCATAAGAAAACATGATCATTTTTTAAATTTGATGGTCATCAAAATGAAAAATTTAAAGTTGTAATATATTATAAAAATTTTCTCGTACTAAGTATAATTTCATAGTATTGTTCTAAACAGAATCGATTGGATGAATAAAAAGATAAAAACCGCACAGTTCTGTTTCCAATGCTTATTTGTTAATGAAAATTCTCTTTATCTTTAGTTGAATAATTAAATAAAATACAGAAGATTTGATAATTTAATATAGAAATTGGAGAAATGTAAAAATTATGGGAAACACGCAACTGTATTATTTAGAATTTGATGGAATTTAATACAAGCTTAAAGAAATATTTTTAAGCTAACTTCAACTTAAATGAGAACTTCAGAGTTATCTTAAAAAAAATTTACAAATTTAATTTTATATTGTAACAAAATGTAATATCAAAAGAAATTAAGTACTTAAAATTTATAGCGGAAATGATACTCCAAATATTTCTCAGAAACTCATAATGTAAAAGTGGTTTTTATGAAAACGAAACAGGAAAAATATCGTTAATTCCGTATGAAGAAAAAAGGCAGTGTAATTCTAAATATATGATCTTATTGATACACATGATATTAATGATTTATCATAATAAATATCAGAACGGAAAATAGTTTTGCAAAAGCAAGTTGAAATTACTTTTATTTGTTTTTGAGTTACATCCTGAAAGAATTTTATTGCTTGAATGATAATGCACCAATAATCGATTTAGGACAACCATGTTTCAGGAATATTCAATTATTATTATGCCTATTATATTTTTGCCTATTAACATTTTTATGTACAGTTTATTTTATATTATTTTTATTAGTAGTTATAAATATATGTTTTATTTATAATTATTAAAAAATTAATTATTAAAAAATGTGTGCAAATGCAATTAAGTATTACAATTTTTGATAAAATAAATACGTAATTTTTATTTGAAGAATTAAATGTAATTTTAATTTGTTACGTTTTGTGTGTGAAGAGAATAGTATTTGCGTGTGTGTAATTTAATTGTCTTCTGCTAAAATAGTTGAGAACAAATTTAATTGCTTTTGAAAAGTAATTTTTTCATTTATTACTTACTATTTAATTTTAGTATACTTTAGAAAATATATAAGAAGTATATTTTTGAAAGCCATAAAATTTTTTTATTATATAATCTACTAGATTTATAGATACAATGCTAGTAGTAGCTATAAAACTTTAGATTTATTATTCTTATACGTTTTAGATTAATGCTTCCATAGGGTATTTTGTAGAATTGATGAGAAACTGTTATAACTGGTGAAAGATGAATTCCTCCTCCCCCCCATTTTGCTTCATTTATCTTCTAAATATATTCCCCTCAAAGTAAAATTTAAAAATATATAAATTTTTCATACTAAATGTAAAAAATATTCTTTTAAAATTAATGAACATTGAAAAAATACTTAATTAAAATATGCACTAATAGTAAAAATATTTAAAACTTTAAAAATATTCAGTATCCAAAATATTGATTTCCCTTAATAGTTATTGCTACAAACACAGATGCAATTAATTGCTAATTTTTTATCAAAGGAAACGAATATTATCACATTTTATTTAAAAATTCATCAATTATGATACTTAATTTATAAATTTCATTTATACATTATCATAATTTATGGGTAATTTTTTCTCAGTATTCAGCAAGTTTCAGTATTAGTAAAAAATATGACTCTGTTTACTGTAGTAAAATAAAAAGAATTTATTTTTCAAAAAATTAATAAAGGATTTATTTATAATAATTATTTGTTATTCGTATAAATAAATAAAAGAGGATAATTATAGTTGGACATATGTTTCATTCTGTATTTATATTGCTTGAATAACTTGAAGTTACACGTCTGACTTACTTTTGACCATTTTGCCATCTTTTCCAGGCCTTCCTTTTCATCATAATTATCATCCTAATATCTTTGATTCTCTTCGTGGCATTATTTTATCACTCACTGTTCAAAGCAGATTATCGGCCTGGGATGAATTCAATGCCTTTCCTGTGGTATCCAATAGTAACATCAATACATGGACACAGTAAAGCGAAACTTGCTATTCCAGCAACTTGTAAGTGATTAGAAGACATTTTAACGTATAAATAATGACATGAATATGTACACACATAATGAATGTTATTTTTGAAAATAGAAGTATTTTAAATTATAGCTTTGCTTGCAGATATTTTTTCTGATTGGTATAATTTTTAGTAATAATTGTTAACTCTTTGTTTAGTTCGAAAAAATTTCATTTCCAGTGAGGAATTGTTTCTAAAATACTCATTGTGTTTTAGCAGTTTTATCCCATAAAATACCTTCTACGCTGTCAAAGGAATGAAATTGCTTTGATGTGTCTGCTTAGAGCTTCTTTCATAAAATCATTAAAGTGTCGAATGTTGGGTTCAGCAAGTTACAACTTTTTTAGTCAATTTTCTTTTGAAAAGAAAATATCTATGGAAAAGAACTAAAGTGACGAAAGCTCTCTAATTCAGTCACAAAAGTTTTTGGTGTTAAAATGTATAGTAGGAAGAAAGAGAATTTATACAATTAAAATGAGCAAACAATTGTATCAAAGTCTTCAACAATATCTGGAGCAAAATGCAAAATTATAGTTTGAAAAGAATTTAATATAATCCAAATCTATGAAAGTAAGCATTCTAATCTTGACACGAAAAATAGTTATAAATTAAAATGTCGGAGAAATCCTCATTTCTTTTTTGTTATCCTCTGCTGCATGGGCTTAGAGCCGAAAAACACCATCAAAACCTTTGATTTGAATCACCACTATCATCTGTCACATATGGTGGTATATTTGTAAACATTTTACTTAAAATTGGAATCAACTTCTTTGTTAGGATCATTATACATTTTAACATACATTGCATGGCAATAAATACATAACAACATGAATTCTTTGTTGGAGCAGTAAAAGAAGATTACAGTAGTATTTTCAAAATTATTTTAAGTAAATAGTTGGAATTTTCAATACACTGCTGGCTTCCCAAATTGCAACACCAAGAAAGAAAAAGATATCACAACAAAATTTATTTTATAGTTAACATGTTCACCAAGTATCAAATGATTAAATTTATAGACTTCTGTGAAGTGTTGTTCCTGCTAAAATCAGTAGCCAGAGTAGTCACCATTGTTGAAGATCACCATTTCCACACTCCTCGACAATGATTCAAAGGCACTTTGGATGTGTTCTTGGGATAAAATTGATCAAGAAGTTTCCACACGTTGCCTAAGTTGATCTGGTGTGGCATCTGATGTCGTTGTTGTTGGTTGGGTTTTGTGTCGCAAGGTCCAAGAAGGACAAGCTGCGCCAAAATTTTAAATTTTGAAGAAAAACATTTTAGGAACAAAACCCACACTCAACGTTAAAATGTTAAAAAACAAAAATTTGTGTATATAATTCCATTAAAATAGTACAATAAACCAAAAATAAAATTCATCAAATTAAAGTTATAAAGTTTAAATAAAATAAATAAAACCTATTGCCCTCAGAAAAGGCAAAAAGATTCCTGTGAGGAGGCTCCCCCACCAAATCATAAAGAGTTAAAATATCGGTTTGAAAAAATATAAAACGGTAAGAGTTAAAATTAGGGCATGAAATTAGAATATGATACACAGAATATGGTTGATCACGCGTTTCACACCATGGATTCAATTCATTTAGAAACAAATGTCCATGTGTGAAACGTGTGTGTCCGATACGAAGGCGAGTTAAACGAACATCCGCTCTTCGTAACGGTAAAACATATGATGGGATGACGTATGGAAAATGGCACGTAATTTGCTGGAGACCTGCATACTCCATGACTCCTGCCAGAGAGAATTAACAAATCTTTTAACAACCCTTCTCACGTCCAAAAGAGGGACATTTGAATGAAGTATAGACGATGCAGCTTTAGCGGCTGCATCTGCCTTTTCATTTCCCTCTAGACCTACATGACCTGGGATCCAACAGAAAATGATGTCATAACCCTTGCCAGCAAGGGAATCCAATGCTCCGAAAATCTTAGACACAACTGGCTGACAATTATTGGAGTTTCTCAACGCTTCTAGAACACTTGACGCTTCTAGGCTTGATGAATTGCCGTAGCTTCAGCTGTAAAGATGGAGCAGGATGTATGGAGGCTGTAACCATAACTGGTATTAGCATAAAATATGCCACAGCCAACATGTCCTGCAGTTTTAGATCCATCCGTGAATACAGGCGTGTATGAACAATACTGACGGCGATGCGCTAGATAAAGCTGTTGAAAAACTATTGAAGTTGTGTCCGACTTTCTAAATTGAGCAAATGGATTTATAATATGTACCTGTAGATCATACCAGGGTGGATGTAAATGTAAGTCCGTTTTAATGAAACGGACGTCATATAGGTCTGTCAAAAAGAGCTGAGCTTTACTTCGAGTGAGAAAAGGTTGGATGCTGTAAGATCGAGCATCATATAGTCTCTCCAAAGCAGGAGAAATGGCCAAGGATCGTAAAAGATGTCTATCAGACATAACCTTAGCGTAATAATTGAGAGACAGCTGCATTCGTCTCAGGTCTAAAGGCAATTGTTGACAAATCGCGTAAAGACTCTGGATGGGTGAAGTGCGGAATGCATCTGAACATATTCTCAAAGCAGAGTGATGTACAGTGTCCAATCTGCGTAAGACAGAAGACCTAGCAGATCCATAGACAACACATCCGTAGTCAATACGAGATAAAATGAGTGTTTGATAGACTCGAAGTAGTGACAAGCGATCAGCACCCCAAGATGTATTTGAAAGCACCTTGAGGATATTAAGCGATCGCTCGCACTTCTTCCGCAAATGTAAAACATGCGGAAGAAAGGTCAACTTTCGGTCAAATATTCCTAAAAATTTAATCTCGTTGAGTACAGGTATTGGAGTGCTGTTTAGATATATAACAGGATCGTTGTGTAGGCTAGTCTTCTTGCAAAAATGGACACAACAGCTCTTGCTAGGAGATAGTATAAAGCCATTCTCTGCACACCATGCAGCTATTTTATTTACAGATGCTTGTAGTTGTCTCTCAATTAAACGCATGTTCGAACCTTGACAAGATATTTGCAGGTCGTCAACATATATCGTGCCATAAACTGAAGATGAAAAGTGATGAAGAATGCTACTTATGTATAGATTAAAAAGAGTGACACTTGGAGCCTTGGGGAACACCCTCGGCTTGGATAAAAGTATTGGTTGTAGATGTTCCAATACGTATTTTAAAAGTACGGGAGCGTAGAAAATTTTGTAGGAATATCGGGAGATTACCCCTAAAGCCAAAATCACATAATGAACGGCGAATTCCATATCGCCATGTACGGTCGTATGCCTTCTCAATGTCGAAGAAGATGGAAACCAAATGGTTCCTCCACACAAAAGCGTTGCGGATTTGAATTTCCTAGTAAGTAATGTTATCAAGAGTGGATCTTCCTTTACGGAATCCACTCTGATTGACATGTATACATTTATTTTCTTCTAAGACATGTACGAGACGGGCGTTGATCATACGTTCGAGAGTTTTACAAAGGCAACTCGTCAGAGCTATAGGTCGGTAGTTTGAAGGTTCTGAAGGATCCTTACTAGGCTTTAGGACCGGAATGACTATTGCTTCATTCCAAAGACATGGAAATTCATTTTCAGTCCAGATCCTATTGAACAAAAGAATAAGTTCGATAGGGAATCTGGACTTAAATGTTGAAGCATAAGATAGCTAATTCCATCAGGTCCTGGACTGGTATTATTGGCCTGCTGTAAAGCTTTCTTCAATTCTAACATCTGAAATTCGCAGTTGTAGGGTAAGGCTTGTCCATGGTTGAAACGAATTGATGTTCGCTCAGCACGACTCTTAATCCTTAAAAACGAAGGACTGTAAGAGTCGGTGCTTGAGACACTAGCAAAACTTTCACCAAGGACATTAGCTATTTCCCTTGGAGAAGAATGTATAGCAGCTCCGGTTTTTAATATAGGAATGGAAAACTCCTTATAAATTCCATTGGCTGCTTTTACTTTTCTCCACAACTGCTTACTGGATGTTGAAGATGTTATTGAAGATACATAGCAAGACCAGGATTCCTTCTTACTTCTACGACGAGCTCTACGAGCTAATGCTTTTGCTCTCTTAAAGGTAATTAAATTCTTCGTTGTGGGGTATCTCCTAAATAACCCCCATAACTTCCTCTGTCTCTTATAGGTGATTTGACATTCTTCATTCCACCAAGGTTTGCATTGCTTGTGTGTTTTAGAGCAACTTTTAGGAATTGTAATATCAGCTGCACGTATAATTGTTTCGGTGGCCCTTTCAACGGCCTCATTTATATTTCGGATCATGATTATAGTATCATCAACAACTGCCAATTGTGTAAATAGCGTCCAATCTGCCCGACTGTACACGTAAGTAGGTACACGTTGCTGCACACTACTACCTCCAGTCTGGGAGATGACGAGTGGGAAATGATCGCTATAATGCAGATCATTCCCTACAAACAATTTTAACAATGGCAGAAGTGAGGGGGGAACAAATGGCCAGATCTAACGAATGAAATGTTCTTGTGGGTAGGTGGAAATAAGTTTACTCGTCGGTATTCATCAAACAGAGACAGTTATCAGTTATAAACTGTTCTATCTGACGACCGCGAAAATTAGTATCATCACTTCCCCACAAAGTATTATGGGCGTTGAAGTCACCGAGCAACATAAATGGCGCCGGCAGCTGATCAACTAAATCATCGAGTTCCTCTTGGCGAATGACATCATGTGGTGGCAAATACAAACTACAGACTGTAATTAAATGTGTCGTGTGAATTTTCACAGCTACAGCCTGTAGAGTAGTGTTTAATGGATGGACAGTGCTGGGGAAGTTATTGGATGTTAATCGACAAACACCACCAGACACTGTACCATCGTCACCACAGTCTTTTCGGAAGCATTTAAACCCACGCAGAGCAATGTTGTTTGTAGATTTCAGGATTTCAGGAATGCGGGGTTATAAGCTGGTGATAGACACTTGATGTCATCAAGATGGGATCGCAAACCATGGCAGTTCCAAGAAACAAAGGAAGTTATTTTTTAAATTGAAAAGCTCCTTTCCCAGAGCTGGAAGGCATATCATCTGACATCTCCTCGAACGATACATCATCGTCCGAAGGATGAAGAGAAACTGCGCCAGCTTCTAGGGATAAGGCTTTACGGGTGGATAAGGAGGACTTTCGTGCGCCCTCCTTTGCAGATTTTAATTTTGAGGCTTTGACACCTCTTGATTTAGCCAAAGGAGCTCTTCGAAAGATGGAATTAGAAGATTTTGGCCTTTCGGTTGATGTTTGGGGTAATCTAGTTATAGGGAGTGAGAGAGTATCCGTTTGTGTACTTATATTTTTGGTGACCTTTTTAGCAGCGGCTGCATAACTCTTTCCATGCTGCGGTGTGCGAGAGGTAACTTGTTTTCTAGCCTCAGGGTAAGAACATTTATTTTTCACTTTATAGGTTGTAATTTCTTTTTCTTGTACCCATTGAGGGCAACTACGAGACTAGGAGGGATGGTCACCATTACAGTTGACACATTCCTCCTTTGCTGTACAGGTCGAATTATCGTCGCCAACTGCTGCGCAGTGAGCGCAAGTCAGTTTGCCCCTGCAAGCATTTCTCGAGTGCCCAAAACGTTGGCGCTGAAAACATCGCAAGGGATTAGGAATGTAGGGCCCGACGGGAAGATTCATGTAAGCAACTTTAATATTGTCTGGAAGGTCTGGTGTCACAAATGTCAGAATGAGATGCTTAGTTTCAAGAACTTTTCCATCTCTTCTGACAGTAATGCGCTTAACAGCACAGACCTTCTGACTTTGTAAATTCTCAAGAATCTCATCCGTCGGCGAGTTCAACAGATCCCATGCGGAAATTACACCTTGTGAAAAGTTTAAGTAACCATGAGGCGAGACATTTACCTCAATATTCGCCACCATTTGCATGTATTTCAGCATTGCTGCTTGTTTGGAATTCGCAGCCTCCACCAATAAGTCACCAGAACGTAACTTACGGATATCTCTCACTTCCCCGATTATACCCGATATTCCTTTGTGTATTAGAAAGGGGGACACATTTTCAAAAGATCCCTCCTTCCTTTTGATAACAAAAAATTATTGTTTCATTATTTCCAAGTTGCTCCCGAGGGAGAGAAGAAAAATTTTTTATATCCATTTAATAAATATAAAATTTCGGGACCTGACCGCACCACCCACCACCAAGTCCAACAAGGGGATGCAGATCAGCTGCACCAGTGCTAGCCAAGTCCTATACGCTCACAGTACATCCCTGTGACGGCCTCCACCCTTAACGAGTCATCCAGCAGATGTACCGATCGCTTGATCCATAAAGCCGATTGATGTGCTGAGGACCACAACACACCTCCCGTTTACCTGAAGCAGAGACCAATGTAATGTATTGGTCTCTGGGGGCCTCAGTTACCAGGACCCTCCTTTCCAGGGACACAGGTCTCCACGCACGGCAAACACGTGGGTGATTTAGTCCCCAAGAGTAGCTAATAGCAACAGAGTGGCGACAGCTACTCAAGGGGAGCCCTCAACCTCGTAAAAGGCAACCACAATGAGGGAGAAAAGGAAGAAAAAGCAGAAGAGTAGAGGAGAGAAGAAAAGAAAGAGAAGAGGACAGATCACTGGAGTACCTCGGGATTGTGACACCCGTGTTTACTTAAAGAAAGTAAACCCCCTGAGGAGGGTGTGGCATCTGAGGATATAATCTGGGTCAATCGTTGAGCAACCATGCTCCACATGTTTTCTATCGGTGAATGATATGAAGAGCGGGCCTGCCAGGAAAACAATTTAAACTAGCGATTGACAAAAAACCCTTGAACAATGCGCGTCATGTGTAGTCGCGCATTATCCTGTTGAAATATGGCTGTGGGCAAGCCCTGAAGGTAAGGAAGGACAATTGGTTGCAGCACCTCAAAGATGTAGCGCTGGCTGTTTAAAGTAACTGCAGTGGATGAGTGAGAGGGTAATATCCAATACCGCCTCACAACATAATACCCGGTGCAGGACCAGTGTAGCGGTGCATAACGCAGCTGTTCAACATCCTCTCTCCGCAATGTCTCCAGACTAGAATGTGACCATCATGGTGCTCCAGATAGAAGTGTGACTCTTCAGCAAAGACTATTTCATTCCATTCTGATGTCCACATTCTTTTTCCTTTGCACCATTGGTGACGGAGACGTCTGTGGTTTTGCGTCAAGGGTAGACGAAGCAATGAAGTCTTGCAGATAGATCAGTCTGCTAAGAGCGGTGTCGAATGGTACGCGCAAATGCTGGATGATGCGTTACCGATTGAATGTGCTGTGATTGTTCGTGATGTGGCTAAGCCACCCGTCATTGCCATGTGTACAATTTGCCTGTCATAAAGTGAAGTGGTGCACTGTGTGTGTGAAGGGGAAGCCATCAAACATGTCGGTCTGTCGTGCTCCCCTGCATCCAACGATAACATATCCGCATTACAGTTGTTTGGTTTCGACCAACACGACTACCAAATTCTCTGAAAAGACTACCGATTTCCCTGAAAGATAATGCATAATCTACGTAGGCCACTATCTCAGTCATCAAAAAATGATCACTGTTTTCTTCGAGCCATAGTTTATCGTTTTCTTTGGGAAAAAAAACACGATTGCCTAATTTAAAATCATCGAAATCTCCAAGTCTTAAATA
>JAPDSC010084897.1:152322-163197 GCA_026290005.1 Latrodectus geometricus | reverse complement strand
AAATATAACTGTAAGTATAAAGAAAAAGTATTTTTTTCTTTCTCATTATTTAAGCATATTCATATGTAAATACCTCTGGCTCTGTACTTTGAGATTTCACATCATAAGTTCCGTGAAATTCAAGATGTCAACAAAAGATGTGCAGTTTTTATTCTTTAACATAAATTATTATACTGAAATGGTATCCATACACATGCATCATTCTGAGAGGGATTTGTCATCACATATCTACAAAGAATGAAATTCATGATATAATGCCACTGTAAAGTAAAATTTCAAAAAAATAAATTATATATATATATATATATATTATTCACCATAATTTATAAAGTTTTTTTAAAAAATTTATATACATTTGTATAGACGGTTGAAATTATTTTTTGAGTACATTCATAATATTGATGCCTAAGCTAAATTTTACGTTTCATACAAAGTTATGAAAATTTCTGTA
The DNA here is from genome assembly GCA_026290005.1 of Latrodectus geometricus. Classification (NCBI taxonomy): domain Eukaryota; kingdom Metazoa; phylum Arthropoda; class Arachnida; order Araneae; family Theridiidae; genus Latrodectus; species Latrodectus geometricus. Next base: position 162,746 of record JAPDSC010084897.1, on the reverse strand, counting down.
TTTTTCTTAATACGCGCACGAATTTCTTATCAAGACAAATAAAATGTGTGACTAATTTACTCTTCATTTTCTATAACTAAGATTAATTCGAAGTGTATGTTATTTTACTAGATAAGGTGCTGAAAAAGTAAACACAGTTTCAACTGATAAAGAAAATTTATTTTTCTTCTTGCAGGATTAAATTTCTGGAAATAGTCTAATTTGTAATATAAATTAACTTAGTGATGAAACTATGATTTATGTTTATAACAATAGTCTTCAACATATTAACATTTCTGAGTACAAGCCACCGTGATTTCTGTAAATTTTACCAAAATATCCAATGAAATTTCTGCATATACCTCTTGAGTCCCATTAAAGCATGTCCAGATTGTATGTTTTATATTTTATACACCTTATTTTTTTTTTATCTCGCTTTTCATTATGCCCATAAAAAGAAATATTGTGCCATAAAATGAAATCAAGTGTCTGGAGATCAAGTAGGAATCCTGTCGTCTAGAAAATGGCCTTGCAAATTTTGATCCAAATACGCTAATTTATCGTTAACATAGTTCGGCGAATCACGTAGTTTAGATATGTTTAAAAATAAAAATCAAACCATGAGAGCAGATATGTTATTAATGCAATGTAGGGAATTAATGTTGACTTTTTCCCCAAAATGTATTGATACTGAAGGCCACTATTTTGAACATTAATCAAATCAGCAGAAAGTGTATAGACTTTTTTAAATTAAACTTTAAGCTTTCACTTTCCTGTATTATAACCTCATCGAAAGAGAAACAACTTTTCTATGAAATTTCAAGATATGAATACATTTCTTAACTCACCATGCATTTAATTTTAATTTTGATATTAATTAAAAGTGATCTAGAGAAGCTTATAACTAATTTCATTTTTGAAGTTTAATGCTTATCACTTCAATTTTCCATTTATTTCCTGGTAACTATTTCCCTGTTGAATATCAAAAGTTGTAAATTGGATTTTATGTGATAAAAATTGTGAATTCTATATTAGTTTTATTGGTATAATTTAAGTTCTACCTGAATTTTAATTTTCAGGCAATATTAAGCAGTACAAAGATAGTTGAAAAATCTCTACATTCTATAAAAATGAAACCAATGATGAAAGATGGACTTTTTATGAGGTAATATAATTATTTAACTCAATTATTTTGTATTGATTCATAAAATATAGTTAATTAAATTATGGTCTCCAACTCTGTCTAGTGGCCAGCGTGCCTGACTGCGGATAGAGAGGTCTGGGTTTGGGCATGGATGTACTTTCTCTTTCTCTCTCTCCTGTCTTTGTCCTTTCCTTGTATGAATGGTTGCCTACCCTATAACCTATGGCAGTATGTACTGAGGAAGACCGACTTCACACCCAATTGCGGTTCAGTTGAAAAAGTGGAGCAGCGCACCCACATACTGTCAGTCTGACTGGCACTCGATAAAAAAATTAAAATTATGACTTATTTTACGTAATACATTTATAATAAATATTGCTTAAAATCTTGAAAAGTTCAAATTATATCATATTCAACAGTAAATTTAATTTTATTAATACTTTACTAAATATTGATTATGACATTACAACCTGTTTTATTTATCTGTATTTTAACAAAGTTTTTACTATCATCATTAATTTTAAAGTAATTATGATACATTACTTTCAGAAAATGCAACAGTTGCAAAAATTAAACATGTCCTTTATCTCAATAAAAATGTGCAATAATAATTAAAGACTTGAAGTTTCAAATAAAATCAGTATTTATTTACAACCAATTGCAAAAGAAATGCTGAATATAATTATAAAAATTAACACACATATTTAAGAAAAGAGTCTCAAATTGTTCATATTACTTAATTATGTTATTTTATTGTATTTAGTTACATATAACAAATCTAAAATGTGCATGTAAATATTTGTTGCATACTTATTTGAATTTTGCATTACATAATGCAATAATATAAAAGATGCATCCCAAGATTATTTCCCTTTTTCTTAATATATTAATTAAAAGACAAAAAGCGAAATTTGTTAGTATCTCATTTAATTATTTATTTTTTCTAATTTAACATTCTTTTGTAATCGTTGCCAAAAAGTTTAAATTTGATCTGCTCTATTTAATTTGTAAATATTTATAATTCTATGTTTTAATACATTTTGGAAAAGTACAGAATAATATGATTGTAGGTCCTATGTATGTGAGAAAATGACGATGAGGTAACATTTGTAAGATCTAGAAAACTTTTGGTAAATTAAAAACAAAACTAAATTAAGTAAAGTATATAGAAGTGTTAAATAGGAATCCTTTATATCACAAAATTGATAACAAATGATTTGTCATTAATATTTTGATGATAAGGTCTCTTATTTAACATCTGTAACTTAATATCACCTTTTATATAACCTTAGTATTATCCTTATCAATTATACAATGCTTCGGGATAATTGAAAACATAGTTTTAGGAAAATTTAATTAAATGTAGTCACATATACTGCAATCTCAAAAGTCATAAATAGATCTTAATATCTTATGAAATTTATTTTAGACAGGCAGAATGATGTATTGAGCTCTCGAAATAACACAAGAAATCATCAAAGTTATCCTAAAAAAAGTACAATCTTGATGATTGCTGATCTTCCATAAACATTAAATCGTTAACATTCCTAAGTTAACGTTTCGAAAGTGTTACCGTTTCTCCCGAATTGTGATAATTTTAATACGTCTCGTATCTTTCTATCAAATTCATTTCTGGAATTTAGAAGGCAAACTTATTTATTTACAAGAACCGTTAAAAATATTCTTCTAACAAGTTATAAGAAATTTGTATCAATTAGGGTTACAAAGCGCATTATCACCTTAGAAAATTCCATTGCTGATATGATAAATTTAGTCCTGTTGCCAAATGCAAGAACTTGATATTATTGGAAAATAATTAATTCAGTTTTACCAAAGCGAAAGTTTCATGCTATATAAAAGCATACACGTCATCATGGAGATAATTCTAGCTTATACAATGCATTTTTGGTAACTGGAAACCCTAATTTTGTGTATTCAGAATATGTAATTCCTTAATAATTTTCAAATCGTCTAGGATACAAATGACGTGTTGAGTCTATCAAAGGTGTTGCAGCTAATAAATTATAAATTCTTTAAATATTTTGTTGATTTCTTACTATCATATTTTATTAATATAAAATTGATAGTAAGAAATACGGTCTTTATAGTATGTTCCGTATTGATTATTGTGTTATATATATATATATTCTCTAACTCACTTTTGATACTGAAGTGATGAATTTCCCGTCTTATTTCTGAAATAAATCCCATATAGATACATCCCAACTAGAATCCAAAATTCAAAATTTATTAATTTCTTTCTGTATAAATACATGACAAAACTTTTAATGAACAATAAAAATTCTTTATTATTGTCATTGAAGAATTTCTTAAATATTTATGAGTGCAGGACAATGCCTAACACATTGATTTATTTCGAACGCTAGGCTGATTTCATACAGATATCTTAAATTTCTTATAAATTTCGACACTTCATATTACATTTCTTGTTACTTTTTCAATAAGAATTTTTATAATTTATTTAAATGAGGAATTATAATTTAAACACTTAAGTATCGATGAATTTCAAGAGAAAAATTTCTTCTGCAATTGAAAATTTTACATATGATTTTAAAAAAGTATCAAAATAAAAATAATTGAGTTAAGCAGACTAGATTAGTAAATGAAAGTATTTTTTCAATAGTCGAACAAATAAAAAGTATTTTATATGCAACGATTATTTTATAGTTAAATTTGAAAAGGAAAGTTTGAATAATTTAAGAATGTTAAGAAATTCAGATGACAGGAATTTATACGGTCAGAGAAATGTGAATTCTACTATCTTTAAATTTTGATACTGATAATTGGTGCATTAATATCAATACAGCTTTTATTAATGCAAATAATATGTGAAACTCTCGGTTCACAGACGGTGATTTAATATCTTCTAACAGTAAATACTCCCTCCTTCATAGCATACGTACTTTTTAAAGATTGAAATGTTAAACTAGAAATTATTATGGGGATATACTAACACAAATGGCCTTCACTCTTAACATAATGTAGTCATATATATAATACTGGCATTTATATTACATGAATGAATTGGTTGCGCTCTTTCTTTAATTACCTACAGTTCGTTGATTTAAGTCCTATTATCCAGAGCTTAGAGACCCTTTTAAATATTAGTTTATAGTATAGAGGAGATATCTTTAATGAATTACAAAACGTAGTGACAGTTGAAGTCAAAACAAACTGCTAACATAAAATATCATTAAGTCTATTTTGACTAATTTATTGTCAGTGAAAATAGTTGCTGTTTTAAAGTAGAATAATCAATCTCTTCTTGAGACCAGAAAAACATTAAAAAGTGTTATAAACTTCCCCTTCAATGATAATTGAAGCTTGCATTATTCTTTTCTTTCTGCATTACATTGGCCTATCTGTATTCATAATCAATTCTTATTCAAAAGCATATCCATAACGAACTTTTTGTAAGTATTTTAATAAATATTACAAAAATATTATCCCTTGAACAGAATTTTTTTTATAGAAATGAAGAAAACATTCGTTACTTCAAACAATAAAAATCCGATTTATTTTCCATACAGCAAAGGCAAAAAATGGCAAAATCGGAGGAAAATGCTTACTTCGACCTTTCATTTCAAAATTCTACAAGATTTTGTACCTCTGGTGCGGAAGACAGCAAAAGACGTATTGCCAAAACTATACCCTTCGCCAGATACACCATGGATTAATATCATGGATATAATGAAAGCATATAGCTTAGATGTTTTCATGCGTAAGTATTTAATCAAAAAACTTTAGATTAAAATAGATACATTTCACTTTTTAAAATTAAAAAACTGCCTTATAAAAAAGATATATTTATTTAAAATTCGAATTAACATAACTGCAGTAAAATTTAAAATATTCAAAATATTTTCAAATCATTCTGCATATATATATATATATATGATTTCATTAAATATTATTTTATTAGCTTTTATCTCAAAAGCTTCAAAATCTGAATTTATGGTACGGCATAATTTATTTATTTTCAAATAAATGTTCACCAACAATTTATTCATTATTCTTATTGATCGCAATTTGTTGAGTAGTATTTCAATCTAAAAAAGCATGTTTACTTTAAATCTCACAATTCGACTATTTTTCAGAGACAGCATTAGGCGTAGAAGTCGATGCACAAGCTGAAGCCACAATAAATTGTTTCAATGCAATAGAAAGGTAAATATTATTATTTGTAGATTATTTGTTAAATTTTATTATGTTTTATACTTTACATTTTTGATAACTGAAAGCCATGGACATTTTTAAGAACTTATTCATTACAATCGAAAAGTAAATCTATTAATCATTCATGTATGAAAATAAAATTCCCTATGGAATCAGTATGCAACATCTTTATTAATGAACCGTAATAATTGTTAAATCAAATTTAATCAAGTTTCAATATATTGAAAAATGCTTAAAAAATATCTCCAAATACTCAGAATTAAAATATCTGCATAAGTGACGTCTAATCATCAGTTAATATACTATTTAAACTGGGAATCGCAAAAAGATATAACGTAATTTATATAATGCTAGTGTTAATTGACTTTATTTTCTTCTCATTATCTGATAATGGCACTTTAATATTTTTGAACTATTTCATCAATATTCAAACTTTAATAATAGATGTGTAACGACTCTTTTGAGAAGAATTATATCACGGAAATAAATCGTGGCAGAACATGTATATGAAGATAGAAGAATTTCTTTTTACTAGTAATATTTTGATAGTACATTTATTGTTGTTGTTGTTGTCGAGTGCCAGCCAGGCTGGCAACATGAAGTGAGCTGCTCCACTTTTCCAACTGAACCATATTTGGTGTGGAGTCCGACTTCCTCAGTACACACATGCCATAGGTACCCGTTTATAGGGTAGGCAACCATTCACACCCAAAGAAAGGACAAAAACATGAAAGAGAGAGAGAGAAAGTACACCCATGCCCGAGCCAGGATTCGAACCCAGGTCCCACCCATCTGTAGTCAGGTACGCTAACCACTAGACAGGTTGGGCGGCAGTACATTTATTTATAATTAAATATAAAACAAATAACTTTTTATTCAAATAATTTTTCTAACTGCGGACATTGCGGGACTAACCCTTCGCCATAAGGCCGGAAACTGCTACTCATTTAACGTTACCCGGTGATCACTTGTGAACCAAGTCACGGAGGTGAGTAGCATTACCCACGTCGCACCACCACAAACCCGTTTACAGGGTGGGCCACATTCATACATCATCCCAGGAAAAAGAACACAGAGAAGGAAAACACCCATGCCTGAAGCATGATTTGAACCCGGTACCAACATCCTAGGAGTTGCAAAATACTCAGCCATCGGTCGGCCCTATAAAACTTAAATCAGACCAAAATATTCAAAATAAAAAAAATTATTACTTGCTTCTTTCTTCTTCTATCAGTGGCGCGTCAGACTAAGGTGGACCATGGCCTTCCGTGGAGCAGATTTCCAGACCACTCTCTGCTTCGGTAGACTCTCCAATTTTTTATTGTAAGAATTTTCAGATTTGTCATACGGTTTTCCTCTGGAACGCAATAAAAACTAAAGTTATCAGAAAATCCTTGAATTCGTGTATTCAAAGGTTGGAGCTGAGATGTACAGCAGCAAGTCGCTTATCTTCTTTCCTAATTATTTTTTAATTCATAACTGCAAAATTTTAAATATATAATTCACTTAGTTACATAACTATTTAAGCTTAAGTACTGCCAGATGAGAAAATTTTGTTTGGTGATAACTAAGTTTAAATTTGGATAGTAAAAAGTTACCTAGTATAACGACGATATGTGGCGCCATCTGTTTGGATACCCGAGAGATGGTGCCACATTAGATAATTAGAAAAAATACAATTAACAAATTACAATTCAAATAATTATCTTGATTAAATGTGGTTTATATAATTAAAATGTTATTATTTTATTTTATACTGTTTATTGACTGATTTCAGTAAATGAAATGTTAACCTCTTCACTAGCTCAAATGAATAAAACCACAAGAAAAATTCTACTTTTTCACTATAATGATTTAATTCCTTATTTCATAAGAGCTCTATGTGTATTTGTCTTGCATTAGTGTAATGATTTGGAATTCACTTTTGTAGATCCCGGTCTGTTTATTTCTTGTGTGTAAAAAATGACAGTTGAGGGGCAAACATGACTCTTTAGCACACTTCTTTGGCTAAGTTAGATTTCAAATTTGCTGTCTTCTGTCACGATACTAACGTTTTTCTAAACAAACTACAGCGAGCGAGATTGAAGCGAGTAAAAAATTTACTGAATTTATTATTTGCTTATCGCAAAAAAATAAGAAAAAATCAGAAAGGTATTCCCACCTGTAACTCTACTGCAAGGACAGTGCATATTTAAAATGTTCATTACAAATTGTAATAATACCGAAATTTCAATGAAAACCGTTTTATTTATTTGTTGCATTATAATGATTCTCACAGACAAACTAACACTTAAATTCTCAGTTTATGAAAAACTTAATACTAGACTTTATAATATAAAATGGAAATATTTAAATGTGGGACATTTAATTTTAAGAACATTCATTGTTATCTTTATGTAATAATAATCAATTTTGAATTATTCATTTAAATCCACATACTTTGTTATTATACTAATAATTTCAAAAGTCGTATAAATTTCTTTTCGATTTAATTTCGATAAATACTTTCAGATAGGAAAATTTTGTTTTCGAATTAAAAATGGTTTACTTATCTGTGCATATTAAGATGTTTGTGTCATATGAAGCAACAAATCCATTTCTTTTTTCATTCCAAACATTTTTGTATTCAAATATTATCTATTTCAGGTACAACGTCTGCAATTCTGAACGAGCTACAAGGCCCTGGATAGAAATTTACTTCAGATTTACAGCTTTGTCAAAAATATCACAGCAATGCATTGACACTGTTCACAGTTTTCTTTTAAACGTATCAATTGTTTCCTTACTATCAATTCAATCCTATTAGGAATATATTGTAATTTTATAGTGTGTATAAAACTGTACAAAACTAAGAATATATATATATATATATATATATTGCTGTGATATTTTTTATATACATGTCTATATATATATAACTGTGAAAACAATTTCATCAGCTATCGGCCTGCTTTTTCTGTATTAATAAAAAACAAAAGCTTTATAGAAAGTACTACAAGATTTCTCGCAATGATATTATCAGTGCTTGAACGTGCATGTTTGCATGAGTAAATCCTTAAAACTTCAAACATGCTTCTAATTCTATTTCATGTGGGTACAAATCAAGTTAGCCTGATAAAATAAGATTCAAATTTGTTTCTTTAAAAGAACTAAATCACTTTCTTATGTTAATACTTTCACAAATAATTCTGATTTATCTAATGTCTACGAATGGAAAATAAAGATTTAATGTTAAACTTATGAAATTAATACTATAAATTTATTTATCATCAAGAAAATGTGAATATCTAGAAAATAAATTTGAGATCATTTTAAATTAGAATTCTAAAGTCTTAAATGAACTTGCTTACAAATATAAGTTGCTTATCATTCAGTAGAAAAAATTACCATGTTTATAACAGATGTTATATTTAGATGTTATTAACGCTAAAAATATCCGAATGATTACATTTTAAGAATTTTGTTTTCATACTTTATGACAATAATATTTGTTAGATGTAAAATTTTGTTTTAGTTTTTAAGAGGTTTAATAATAATATAAACCTAATTTCTCTTATGAATTTGAAACTACTTATTTTCTCCATTTAAGGGAATTCTACTGGATATTTTTAAGAATGTACTGTACTTATCTGCATCTCCACAAATTATATAGTAAAATGTTGATAAATTACTATAGTTTAGAATTACTTAGCAATTTAGTACAATAAATTTATTTTTTAAAAGGTAGATGGTAATCTCTGTCGCAGTTTTATTACATTTCATCTTGTACATTTTCTAAATATTTTATGAAACCATTATAAGCATTTGGTCATTTCTAATTGAAATATTTTTCCGACATTCAAAAGAAACTCAAAAGTTTCTTAACGTATGCAAATCACACTTATAAAATATTTCAACCAGTACAAGGGATTACTATCCCTTGTACTGATAGATTACCTTGTACTTGACAGTACAAGGGAATGGTAAGTCATATTAAATACTTAAATTTCTTTCAGATGAAACAATCATTTGAGCTTACATCGGTAGCCGACATGAGTAAATCTCTCTCTCAAGCTTACTAATCAATTCATTTTAAAAGAATAATCCTTCTAAATTTAATACAGTTAAAATATATATTAATAATTTTAATTTCAGTAATCATGATATTTTGTGAGCTATTTCTCGATTTTTATAACAACCAATTTTCCTTCGACTGAATTATTCTGTTTCATACTATTAGCTTTTATATTATTGAAGAATAATGTGAACATTTTTAAAAACGTTCATTTATATATATATATGTGAACATATATTATAATATTTTTATTAAATTACTGTTATGCTGGTATCTCCAAAAATTATTTCTAAATTGATGCCATTTTTAATTCTAAGATAAAAAAAAAATCTATTCTATTCCTAAAATTCATTGTTTATATAATATCGACTCAAATTTTCAGCTGTATATAAATCATGTATTTTATTAAGAAAAAGCAATGCTGAAAAATTATTTTTTGAAACCTACTTAAGTTTTATTAACTAATAATAACTGTGTTTACGAAATTGATTGTTAAAATTTATCGTTTTAAAAACATTATATTTCCAAAATTTTAATTAAGATGCTATTTTGTATGGTATTTGTTTAGTTATCATTTTTGTTACTACTTTAAGTGCAATTAATTTTTTACATAAACACATCTAATGAAAATGTAACACTATAATAATGTATATGGTAACTGTAAAATATGTTCTTAATGTTTTTTATTGAAAGTATTGAGAAGAACAGAAACTTATAGATTATAAAAATAAGTAAACCATTTCTCTCAAAAGGATATAAGAATGAAATAAATAAATAAGTATTTATACCCTTTTATAATGTGTTTCAACAATTCAATTTTCTTCTTAATGAATATTTGTAAAAAAGAATGTTTAAAAAATTACTAAAATTTAACACCGTCATTAAGAAGCAAAATCTTTTAAAAGTGTGGTATTATCTACAGTTTGTGATAAATGTTTATGTTGACTTGTGATCAATTGGTTAATTATATCAAAATGAAGACTTTTTTCAAAAATTAAATAAATTTTTTTTATTTTTCAAATGATAAAATTTTTGGAAATTGTGTATCAT
>JAPDSC010084897.1:107241-144563 GCA_026290005.1 Latrodectus geometricus | reverse complement strand
TATATATATATATATATATATATATATATATATATATATATATATATATATATATATATATATATTGTATATTAATCAAGTATTATATTTAATCTGGAACAACCTTTTATTCTTCATCTTTTTGTAATTTTGTAAATTTGATTCCTTTCTTATTATTTTAATTGTAAATCGTGAAATTAATTCTTAATTCTTACTATAAAAACTTAAATTTGTGAATTATCCCCTTTTTTTGTCATGCCTTTTTGTGAATTATGCCCTTTTCAATCACACCTTTTTGAGAGCACTAATATCACACATTTAAAACTTTAAGTGTAAAATCATTTTATGGAAAACAAACGTCTTTATGTTCCAAACAAACATCTCTAGGAATTGAAGGTAAATGATCGGAAGACCTAACAAGAACTAGACCAATAGCATATTAAGAAATGGTGATTTTTCTTTTGAGTAAATATACAAAATATCACGATGACGAAATAGCTTGATAAATATTCCATCTCTTCCAGAGAATTGCCTTGTGCAGAGAGATATGTACATCCTCAAATATTGGCAAATATGACTGAAAGATCAATTTGAAGATGAAATCTGACTAACAAATTCTTATGTAATTAAAGACGAGAATAAAAGCAATATGAGAGACTGAAACATTTTCACCTAAATATCACTCAAATTGTTGCATAAATGGAAGTTTTATAGTACATAACATTTAAACACATTTTATAACTTTGTATTTTAGTGTATTTTAAAGAGTTAAATGAGTTCTGTTATGGCAAATTTGATAGAAAACGGGTATTTTACAATTAATAGCATTAAAAGTGCTTTTAATGCCTACAAAAACGAAATAAAAAACGAATGCTTTTGATTTACAATCAACAAAAAATGTCCTTAATTTCATTATTAAATCTGTCGGAAGTATTAGTAGCATTAAGGGCAGGATATTTTTAAAATTAAAATTAACAGTACTCATCTGAAAAGTTATAACAGTGTCTTATAATATATTACAAGACTCTATAATAATAGAGTTATTATAAATAATTATAGAGTTAGAAAAATAATTAATTTAAGTATTGTTTTTGTTAATTTTAATAATATTAAATATAGTCTCTATAATTATTTCTATAATAAAGATTTATTGAGTAAAATAGAAATAGATATTATTTGCTTATGATTAATTGTTAATAGGTATTTTTAATAAGTATCATGTGCTGAATTTTATATTAGTTTTTGTTTTTTATTATATTAGTTTGGGGAAAAAGTAATTCATTAATTTTTTGGTAGACGTCTATAGTGATCGATATCTTGTAAGGTATCTATCAAACAAATTCAGATTTATGCTCGTTGGAAGAAAGGTGACATTTGACACTAAAATGTTCTCTTGCGGTTTTTTGTTTGATTAATTCAGTTAAGAGTACAAGGTTTTAAAAATGGAAGACAATTAACAAAAAATTCGATATATTTTATTTTTTCTTTTACAATGGCAAAAATGCTAGCCAAGTGGCTAAAATTGTGAAAGGTGTTTATTGTCCTATATAAGACTCTAACAACCAGTTAAGTACAATTTTGGTTTCTTCGATTCCACTCGGGTATTTTTGTTATTAAAGATGCACCTCGCATTGTCGAGAATATCTATAAAATATCAAAAATTATCAAAGTTGACCGCATGTCAGCAGTCGTAGCTTCGCGCAATAACCAAAAATCTACATGAAAACCGTTTTAAGCCTTTTTACAAAGCGAATCCAAAAGAAGTTACATAAAGTTCACGCAAAAATAAAGGATTTCTTTTTCCCCAACCTAATATTTAAAAGAGTAATTTTCAACTAATTTTCTACTCTCATTATAATAATAATTTGTTAAAAAGTATTTTTTTTTCTCGATTCTAACGAGTATTTTGTTTCTGTAATAAATAGGTTTGCTAAATTCCGGTTTTTCATAATTTCAGCTCAAAAATTTGCAATGTTGGAACTGAAGATAGTATTTGCCACGATTCTTAGGAAATTTAATGCACATTCCTTGGATGAAAGAGATAAGATTCATCGCCTTTCTGAGACCTTCCCACTGCGCATGCGTTTCACGCCACGTACGACTTTTGAGAAAAAAGTGGAACAAACAGATTTATGAACAAAAAATAAATGCATACTTCTAATAATTGCTTTCTTTTATTTTATTAAAAATCCATTTTTTTTATAAGTCAAAACTCACAAATTCCTATCTATTTTCTTATACAATTTATATAAATATTAAATATTGTCTCCAAATCTATAACTTAAAGATAATGTTCTGACTCAAGAAAGTAGATTGCTACAGTCTAAGACTGGATGCAAAATAATTGGAATCAAAATATTGTTAAATCTTGGTTCAAGTCAGAATGTGACCCTGACGTTCTTTGGTAATGATTAAAAGGCACGTTCAAAACAATTTCATACTCCACGTCTGGTTATATCAATTCATTAAGATTACATCATCATTGCAGACAAGTTAGATTGATAGTATTGATATTTTAGTATTGAATGTGAAGTGGAATCAATATAAGTGCATGTATGGGCTTGAATATTATTCTGAAAGGATGTTCGAATGATCCAAAAGCTATACAAATGTCATGTTGCACTTTGCCTTGCACCCATTACTGATTTCTTTCTTTTGCTCACCTTAACACCAGCCCTCATAGAATTTGTTTTATGAAAAATAAACTTTATTTTATCGTGAAAATTATAATGAAACTGTATGGAAAAGCCCGCATACTCTCCTGAAATAAATCTAATAGAACATACTTGACCAATGAAAATGAAGCATTAGTTCATTGTCAGATTTTTAGGTTACTCATATTTAGGAATGTAATGCTCTGTATTTTAAACCTTTAACGATAACCTCAAAGTTCCAGTTGATAAATCTGGCTCGAATTCCGAAGAAAAATTTAGTTATTTACTGTTTTTATTGATCCTACCATTACATTTATTCTTCTACTACATTTATTTATATTTACATTACATTATATTTGTTAATCTAATATGATATTCATGTTTTGTAGACGAATGTTTCCAAGTGTTTTTTATTGTTTCATTAACATTGTAATAAGGATATTATGAAGTGTTAAAATACAAATTACATATGTGTGTGTGTGTGAAGCAACTAAATAAATCAATTATATCTAGTACACTTATATTTTATTAGAAATAAAATGTCTGATGTTTGAGTTACTTCAATCTCTTAGGCATATTTGTGGGATGAAATTACGAAGCAATAACTTTTAAAAACAAATAACTTTTATACCTATAAAAAAAAATAAATTCTTGTATTAACTTTAACTGAGTGATTACATTTAGATTTGTATGATTCAATATTGTATTTGTATTTAGAGCTTATATTTAATAAGCTCCTCATAATAAAGTGTGTATAACATTATTTGTATATTAAAAGATATGTAATTAAAAGTTGGATGTGATGTGATTTATTGTGTTCATCAATAAAAAATTAATAAAACTGAAGAAATAGTTATTGTTTTTGCACTGAAATTTTATTATAATCCTCTCTAATTTGATAGAAAGAGATGAGAAAGAAAATTCCCTTTAAAGTTAAAAAAAAAAGAATTTGTCTATAATTTAAAGCATTCCATAATAATGAAAAATAGAAATAACACCTTTTATCAGTAAAGACAAATAGAAATAGCCATGTCAAAATTGACTCTCTTATTTATAAAACACACCTACGCTACCTTTACCTTAAAGCATGTTTATTGTGTGTGTGTGTGTGTGTATGTGTGAGAATCATAAGACTTTGTACCAACTCCAGTGATGTTAAATTTGTTAAAGACAAATCAGACATTTTTATTTAACAATAATTTACGTACATCAGTTGATGAATTTAATAAGTTACGCAAATTTCCAGTCTCAATATCTGATCACATGAAATGACTTGCACATTAAATGTTTTCTGTAACAATAATATGAGGCCTCTTCATATAGAATTCAGATTCAGAATAAAATATTTTTTCAAACAAATCAGTGAAGAAGTAATCGATTTAAGCTTCATTATACTTCAGATCAAAGTGTGTTGATCTTATATTAACTGTTCAAAGAAAAAATTTCAAAAAAAAAAAAAAAAAAAAAAAAAAAAAAAATTAAGAGGAGCATAAAAGAGCAATTTTAATAAAAATTAACTATGCACAAAATATTTTTATTTTATTACATGTCAATACATATTTTTTATTAATATGTAATAAATAATGTATTAGGTTGGGGAAAAAGTATTCCATTATTTTCGGTAGACGTCTGTAGTTATCGATATCTCGTGAGGTATCTATCAAACAATTTCAGATTTATGCTCGTTGGAAAGGTGACATTTGACACTAAAATATCCTCTTGCGGTTTTTTGTTTGATTAATTCAGTTACGAATACAGGGTTTTAAAAATGGAAGACAATAAACAGAAAATTCGATGCATTTTCGTTTTTCTCTTGTAAAGGCGGAAAAGATAGCCGGGTGGTTAAATTGGGAAAGGTGTTTATCGTCCTATATAAGACTGTAATAACCAGTTACGTACAATTTTTGTTTCGTCGATTCCGTTCGGGTATTTTTGATGTTAGAGATGCACCTCGCATGTGGATACAGCATCGTCGAAAATGTCTATAAAGTATCAAAAATGATCGAAGTTAACCGCATGTCAGCAGTCGTAACGTGCAAGACCTAAAATTCTACATGAAAGCTGTTTTAAAACCTTTTTACAAAGTGGATCCAAAAGAAGTTACATAAAGTTCACGTTAAAATAATGGATTTCTTTTTCCCCAAACTAATATATGAATGTATACCATCAGTGAATAAATATATTGTTACATAATATAACATAAATATAGAAAATGATTAATAAAATAAAATCGCATCCAAAAAAAGCATATCATCTAGAAATGAATGGGAAAAATTATACTTGTTGTAGAGCAATTTTACTATAAAGGCTTACATAAAATCTAGGATAAAAATTTTAATTTGTAATTGAATCTACCATGCATATTAAACATTTAAAATATTTTCCTCATAATTCTCACTATAAATCCATGTTGATCAATAAACAAATTAATCTATCTTTTTTTTATCATTCTTATTTTCTCTTATTTATCTTTTCTTTGCCCCTTTTCTATGTTTACCTGAAAGCGAAATGTTTTGTTCTAATTCGGTAATTATTTAGATGAAAAAAATGTTATAAATTATGGTATGAAATATATTTGATTAATAAATTAATTCCCTTGATTAACATTAAAATAAACTTATATACATATGAAGTATCAAAATTAATATTCATTGCCCAAATTAGAGAATTTTCCATTTTTAAACCTAAAATTTTTGATTCTGGAGAAAAACAAACATATTTGATTTGTTTATTAAATTAATTAAGTCATACAGAAAAGAGGTATTATTTTTTATAAATTAATCGGATGCAGGTAAATTGCATAAGACGTTTTCTTATATTCTGTTTGTGTTTAATTATTTATGTTATTTTATCAAGATTCTGATAGCCTATTTTTATTGAACAAAGTCACTAAACAGTTTTAATTTCCTTAAAGTTTAAGCTATGGCTATGGGTTCTTGAATTGTCATTCTTCTTTATGAATTTTCAGTAAAAAATATTTCACTTTGTGAAGTTTGTACGTGAATTAGAATCAACGATACGACCATCTTTGATTGAATTATGTGCGGAATCGCTACATTCCATAAACATGAACGATATCTTTTTCAACCAAAATATACCAGCCCATTTTATCCCTAAGTTTTGAATCGGAGACCTTTCTAATTTTTGTAAATATATATTTGGGAACCTTGATACCGCAGGAGTATAACTGACTGAATTATTTATAAGACATATTCTTCCATTGTGTAAACTAATCTATTTCTTGAGAAACTTATGAACCAATCTATCTGAACTGAAAAAATTTACTTGCTCCAATAAATAACTCAGATCTGTTTATTATGTCTCTACAACGCCTATAAATAGCTATAGCATCTGTAAATGACACTTATGAGATCAGACATTTATTTTTTGGAAGATCTAAATAATTAGCTAACATTTACCAATCCAATTAGGCAAAATCAGCCATTTTTCCTTGCATTCTTTTTGTTGAATGATTTTTACAAAATAAAACAGCACCACATAATGAGACCTTTAGAGGACGTTGTTATTCATTTAAAAGACCTATCATAAGTGCCAAATTTCTAAAAAATGTTGAACTCGCAATGAATTTCAAAATATATAAATTAAATAATATCGCTAAACTTTTCCTTGAGGATATAACTACTTATGAAAAATTAAACTCTTAATTTTTCATAAGGAAAACTAATTTTTGGCGATTCATTCTATCACTGAATTTTCTCAGAATTCCAAACTTAACAACAAGAATAAAACTTGTATAGCAATAAATGGTATATTATATAGAAACAATGATATTGCCACTTAATAACAAATTCTGTCGGCTCAATCTGAAATTGTACAAAGTAGTGAAAATGTGATTTCAATTTATGATAGATCAAGAAACTTCTTGACCAACATCAAAGTGTCATTGGAACGTATTGGGTTGTTCGGAAAGTAGTTTCGTTTTTTCCCCACCTGAATCAGTTTTTTGCTATTGAAAATCAAACGTTTTCTGGGTATGAAATCATGCTACGATCAGAAAGATGGTGAAAGGTATTGGACTAGAATTGACAATATACAATTCAATAAAATATTTATTCGCTATACGTTTTTCATTTTCGTATAAAACGAAATAACTTTCCGAACAACCCAATAGTTCTCCACTCTGCTCGCTGTTGCTGGTAACATATTTCCTGTTTGGGATTATTGAAACGCATATAACTAATAAGACCAATTTTTCAAATTTTAAATAATTATATAAAAACCAAAAAGTTATAAGCTATTGAAAGATTACCATAAGATCGAAGAAGAGTCAGGCTTTCTTTAATTTTAAGTGTAATAGAGCCTCACAAACTGCTATTTCCAGTTTAGCAAGCGGTCACATTAAAAACCTAACTTTTGTTGAGAATCGTAAGATTTAAGCCATTTGTTCCAGAGTCTTGCTCAGCAGGCTTCTGTCGAGCACATACTTGACTGCCTGAAGCTCTCAAGAGATGAGATTTACTCTTCCTTCCTTCTTGTCCTTGACTACCTTTGGGTCAGCGGTCTTTTGGATCTTGTCTGACTTCGTCAGATAGCTGGAGGATTAGTAACAACAATACATTACGTTAAGTGAAAGAGAGTGCCAGCTCAGCCATGGGTATCGTTGCTTCATTTCAGTAGCAAAATTTTGCAGTGTCTGGTTATGCTTAGGTCACTCAGAGCAGACCACTACCGATAGCTTAAAATTTTGCTTAGTTGTGAAGTGTGATTTGTAAATTTATTTTTCATATGTGCTTCATAATTTTTCCCTTAAAATAATGTTTAGAAAATTTGAAAAAGAGATTTTCACAAATCATGTGATCGCTCTAAAATATTGTCATGGGATTAAATAAAAAGAAAAGCATTTAAATAGTGAAATTGTCGTATGTGCTTTCATTTTCCTAGGATTAAAAAAAATAATTAAAAAATATAATTATGGCTGAATTATTTAGTTCTACTTTCGAAACTATAGAAAAAAATGAAAAGAAAGTATTGTGTGTAGGTTTATGTTGTTTGGATATTGTAATGATTTGCAAATCTTATCCTAAAGAAGACAGTGATCAAAGGTAAAATTACATAAAAAAATTTATGAAGATATTGGCTGTCAAACACAAACAGACTTTATTTTTTACTTAATACTGAAGCGAATGTTTTAAAAATAATTTGATATTACAGTATTCTTAATTTTTCTTTCAGTTAAAAACATTGCATCTAACATAATTAAAATGATCATAATTTTTTTACATAAAAATTCAAATAAATTACTATTTTTCTGTCGCATATATTTTAATCATTGTAAAAATGTAATTTTATTTTATCCAGTTATTATCATTAAAAGTTAAATCCCAATTTGCAATCTTTGTAAACTTTACTTTGTTTTTAAATTTCACTTTATTTTATTCTTCAAGGAAACCAAGGCTAGGGTACCAAATTTTGTTACAAAACTTCGACATTATCAAAATTAAAAGCAAGTGTGATAATAATTTTAAAATATTTTTTATTAAAATAAAATAAACTTTAATTTTTGTTCAGAATGATAAAATTAAAATAAATGAATACATTTAAACTGCAGAGGATCATTTAGGTTTCTCTTAAAAAATGTATATATGATTATTCTCCAGTCAAACAAGGAGTTTTTTTTTTAACTATAAATGGAAAAATCTTCATTGCATTATTTATCTTTATTAAGTTTTATAGTTATAGATTTACAAATTTTATATTGTTTATTTTCAATGAAGAGATTTGATTGTAGTTCTTTTTCTATACTTTTAAAGATAAATAATTTCTGTAGTATTTTTATTTGTTAACATTTTATGGAATTACATTTAAATCTATGGTTGTTTTTAATTTTCTCAAAATTGTTCTTATATAACTTTTTTTGTACCCTTAAGATTTGTTATGTAAGAAGAAAGTAATTTTAACTGTAGAAATAGAATTTATTTAATTATTCATTTTCATTAAATGGATTGCAGGTGCATTTCACATTTTTGGCAACGTGGTGGTAATGCATCAAATAACTGTACAATATTTGCTGAATTCAAAATTCCTGTTGATATTTTGGGAACGATGAGTACAGATATTGGTGGTCAGTGAGTATAGAACATTCATAAACATACTTGTGTACATTTTTTTGTGAATGAAAATGTTTTAAATTTCTTTTTGATAACACCGCACTGCAAAATAAAATAATTCTTCAGTATTATCTGTACTACTTTTTTGGTATTAAAAAATCATACTTTTCAATAATTATTTATTGGAAAATGTGTTTGTGGGTTTAAAATTATAATACCTGATAAAATGTGACTATATTATTTAATAACAAATTTTGCATCTAAGCAAATATAATATTTGAATCATTAAATATTTTTACCATGATTTTAAAACTTGCTGAAATAATCTTTAAATAATTGTTTTGTTAAAAGTAGAGATTTTTCGCTTATAAAATACTTATAATGCTATTTACATCATAATAATATAGTTAAACTATTTTTGTATCTAATTAAAGTTTTTATTGAATAATTTTTGTAATTTAAACTTTTTTTTATAATCATTTTGCATGTATTATTTAATTATTGTGAATACCTTTTACTAAGTGACTGTCATATTTTGTTCATCAAAATTATTTCTACTGTATGAATTTACCTATCAAATTATCCAACAAATAAATATAATTAAATCTACAATATATTTGATATGCATCTTTTAATTTTTAAAACTAAAAAGGATTATTGTTTACAAATTGTTTTGTAACTAATCTGTCATGAAACATTTCTCTGGGTGTTTAACATTGTAATTTTATTTCCCTGTTGTATATTTTTATTTTGAAAATAAATTGTGAAATATTTAACTGTTAATATTTAATATATAATATTTAGAATTATTATAAATATATTTAAAATAAATAGGAAGAAACATACATTTGTAAATGCATGTAAGACATTCTTACTGAATATAGTGTATTTAGTAATGATACTCAAAAAAAGAAAAACATTTTTTTAAATGAGATTTTAGATTGGTTCTTTTTCCTGATTAAATCCTACTCATTAAATTTCATTTAATACATTAGTAATAATAATGTTATAGAAGGATACAGAATTTTATAAATTATTTTTTATTAAATATAATTTTTTATTCAAATGAATTATATTTAGTCAAAAATGCCGGAACTACATTTATTGAATTCTCTTATAAAATATTTATTTCATTTTCTTTATTAAAACTTAATTTTTAGGCTATGTTTGCTCAATAAGTTATATTTAAATTCATCTACATTGCTTCATATTTTTGTTATTTTAAGGTACATGAAAAAGAACTTTGAAACTCATAATATATCAACTTCCAACTGTCACTTTTATGAAGAGTTTGAAAGTCCAACATCTACTATTTGGATCAACTCTCAGAATGGATCTCGAACAATTGTTCATTCAAATAAGTTAGTATAATTGCTAAGTTAATTTTTTAAAAGATTTTTTATATACTGAATTGATGTTATTAATTATAGAGGTATGCCAGAAGTTACTCTTGAGGATTTTAAACTATTGAATCTGAATAATTATTGTTGGATTCATTTTGAGGTAAAAGTTTATTATCTGCTTTAAATTTAACTAAAAGAATTTAAATATGAGCTTCTAGTTGCAAAATAAATATACCTCATATACAATTAAAATTATATAATTCCAAAGTTTTAGTTTCAGTGTAATCATCTGTTTTTTTTTTATTTCAACTAATGAATAAATAGAAATTAATTTTTTCAACCTAATTTACAATAGCTTATTTTTATTTTATTTTTTGTTATTAAAATGATTAATAAGTTATTGTAAGTTTTGATAATTATAAATTTTAAAAGTGATTTTTAATACTATTATTTATAATATTGTTAATTTCAATTTTTTCTGTTTTGTATTTTAATTGATAAAGATTTCATTACTTTATTAAAATATATAAGTGTTAAAATTGATGCATATTTATTTACAATATACATTATCTGGCCATTCTTCTTATTTCTTCATTCAGAATATCTAAATTTTACATTGCTTATATCATTTTTGTTTTTATTTTGTAAATTTTCTGATTTGTAAAAAGATTAGAAAAACAAACTGAAAATATTTTTCAAAATAATGAAAATCGTCCATTACAAAAATAACCTATTATTTCCTTTTAATTATGAAACAAACAAGCACAAAATAGAAGATGAGTTATTGAGTCTTACAAAGCACTTTTTCACACATTTCAAGTTCAACTTTCTTTTGTTAGTTAATTTAAAAAAAAAAATCTGTATTCCTTACAAAATTTCACTTTAGATTTCCATTATTAGTTGTATGTGTTAGTTCATATGAATATTAAGCTGTTTTATTTTAAAGTCTAAATATTTTATTGATATAGTTAAGATTTATTAAGAATAATTCATAAATCAATATTAGTTACATTAGTTACATATTGGAGAAATCAATCAAATATAAATTTTAATGAAGCTGAAACTTTAATTAAAAATAAATAAGCAATTTGTGCATTGGAAGTTTAATAAAAATGTATAAAAACCTTAATATTATTTATCTGTAAAGAATTAATGAATTTGGGTTCAAAATAAGAAAGAAGTAGGAAGATATATGAAAATTAAATAATATAAATGAATTTCCTTACATTTCATCAATGTATTTTCATTAAATAGAAAATCACTCAAAAATTAATCAATTGAAAAATTTCTTTTTATAAAATGATGAGCATATCTCATTAGTTTTTCATCTTGTACTACCCTTTGATGAGCTATATTCATCATGCAATTAATGTCACTGGTAATTATAAACTTGGCTTAAAATATCTGGAGTACTGTATATAACTACAATTTTTTTATGTTGATATCATAACTCATAATCGCATATGATTTGTCATTAGAATTTCTTGATGCAAATCATAATCAAATTGTGTTCAGTCAATGGTTTTCATTCTTATAAAAATTCAGGGGAAACATATTTACTAAGGGAAAAACTTGTTGTAAAATTAACTCTATAATGATTAAGAGAAGTAAATACTTTGAAAATTAAGGTAATCAGACAGATTCTGAATATATTCTACTCCAAATTATAATTATATCCATACCACAGTAATGCAGTTTTTAATTAACGATATAAAAGAATTATAAAATAGAAGATTTTTTTTATGAATAAAAATTCAAAGGCTATTTTATGTACAATTTTTCATTAAATCTTCCTAGAAGGAATTTAAGTGTTTGGTATGCTTTTTTTTAATACGATATTGTATTTAAACTTTCACGTTTTGTTTCTATAACTAATTTTAGTATAGAAACAAAACGTGAACAAATGTAATAGTAGAACCCTGAAAATGTTGATCCTATTTTAAACTATTGCCAAAAATTTTGGCTTTGATTTTATACTGAAGTTTGCAATTTTTATTTTTTTTATTGCAAATAAATTTATTAATAAGTGGTTTTATAAAATGTGTCACTGCCTTGAAAATTAAAGACTATTAGTTTTTTAATTATTAACGTTGTTCATTAGTAATTTTTATGTCTTTTTACAGTGCAGACCCCAGTTTGATCAAATGAAATTAATTATTGAATATATTAGATCATGGAACTCAAAATATTCTGAAAATCAAATTCCAATATCAATTGAGATTGAAAAACCAAGATTAGAATTGATGGAAGTTATTGGTCTTGGAAATCTAATATTTATTTCTAAAGATTTTGCTTTAGCCTGTGGATATACAGATATGAAGTCTGCTGTTGAGAATTTAAGTTATAAACTCAGAGCTGGGTATGTTAATTCAAAGAAAATGTATTTTTTTGTGTACTTATTGTTTATTTTATTATTAATGAAAATTTATTCATGTATTTATTTAATATTACAAATATTTAATCTGATTGTTTGCATTTAATTGTCAAGGAATTCTTTTTCTGTTTTTGGAATGCTATTACGTTCATGACATCTAGATTAATTTGTAAATTTGGTTATTGTATGTTAGTATGATTCTCATTACTGATTAATGTGTAACATATAAATATATCTATGATTACATATGTGTGAATATTTATTGGTAAAGTATTTTGCTGGAAGAAAGTCCTTTTAACTGTATTATATAAGATATATCAATATATCAATATATTATATGTTACACTATATGTTTAGCTCATAAAATTTCCCCTACTTTTCTTTACCAATTAATACTTATGAAATCAAGATTTTATGCTTGTGAAATTAAAGAATACTTTGTCTTCACTGTTCACTTTTTAATTTTCCTTAACAATATGTTGTATTTTGAATTGAGGTTTTAATTATTCTTAGAAATATCAGTCATGATAAATTTGCTTTTGTTGTTTTATTATCACAGTTTTAAGTATATAACATTTTAGTTTTTTTCATTAAAACACTAAATCTGTACTATTCGGAAATTTTGTAAAATTGATATTGTACAATAAAAGTTGATTAATTAAGTTAAGAGATTAATCTTTGAGAAATAATTAAAAATTTTAAAAAGTAGGCTTTTATATGTGTTCATTTTTTTCAGTTAGGAAGAAAACTAATATTTGCAGGCATTTCACAGGCAGTTTTCCATGATATATGAAACTCAGCTTCTTGCATTGATGTGTAGCAAATTATTTAATTGAGAAAGCTAAACTAATCACAAAATATTATCCAATATTCTTCATTGCAATTTCTATAGTTATAATTGTTGCATTTATATTTTATTTTTACTTAAATTTTTCTCATACTGGCTTCGTTGTCTATAAATGACTTTTTTGCATGTCTCTTGATTAAATAAACCCCTTCTTCATTTGACATGGCAACAAATATAAAAAATTAGTTGCACCACTGTCCTCTGCCATGGGGTCAAGACCTACAGTGTCCTCATCTGTTTTCTTGACCGAAAGTCAAAGGGTGCAAAGCATGTCTTCATTGGAAGGTCAACCTAACTTGAAACCCCAGTTAGTTCCAAGTATGCTTGGTATCAAGGCATGAGTACCAAGCATCGTTGGGAACTCCAGTATTAGTTGCTTGGTACTCAGTTTTATTGTTCCACTGAAGGAATGAAAGGCTGAATCAATAAGGCAAAGATAAATGGTTGAACCTTGGATCTATGCCTTGGGAGTGAAAAACACTACCACTATTCCACTAGATTTCAACAAATATTTACCAATCCTAAATTTAGAATATAGAATCAAAAAATTATATGTTGTTATTTTCTTTATTTTGGTTTATTCTTTGTAAATTTAAATTCTATATGCTGTAATATATTAAATGTGTGCAGTAATATATTAATTAATTAAATCTATGTGTCATTTTGAAACAATGCAGTTATATCTTCAGTGACAGACTCATGTTTTAAGCATTATTTGTACTGATCTGAATTTACGCCCATATTTGTTAATAAATTGTACAAAGATATTTAAGTATATTCATCAATTACATATAACACATAAAATTTAAATTCGAAACTTTTAATTGTAAGTTTCTAAAAAATTTTTAACTTTTTAATCATGCAATTTTATTTGCTATTAAGCATAATAAAAGAGAATAAGTTGTTATTCTTCTCTTTATTTACCATACTTTCCTGTGCATAATCCAAGAATAATGCTTTAAAAAATTTTCAAATTTCATTGTGTGTATCATACCCTACCATGGTATGATATGAACAAGGAATGATTGATAAAAGAATTCTCCAACAGAAAAATTAAAAAAAAAAAAAAAAAGCCACTGATGTTTTAAAAAATAAATAATAGATGTCTCTATGACTCAGCTGATTTGTTAGAGCTGTATTCATTTTTTTGCTATTATGTTCAAAAATGAATTTGGTTCATCAGAAAGATACTACAATTGCTATTGCCTATAGTCATATTGCATTTGGTCTTGACCTGAGCTGTTTTTTTCTGAAATTATTTAAAATTGTATAACATCATGTGGAAGTGAAAGCATAAAAATTAGTAGATTTTAAACTAAAAATTTAATGAAGACAAATAAGAAAACGAAAAACGTGTTAATTTAAGGTGAAAAATAAAGCAGGTGCAGTATAAAAAAAAAGTGTAACCAATGTCAGTTAAAAAATAATCCATTTCTTTCATATAATCATTAACGGAACAAATATTTTATTTTTAAAATATTTCTAACCTGGTTCTTAAAGTTATTAAAAAGTAAAAAATCAGTAAAAATTTTACTTTTATTGATTAAGAAATATATAATTAAGAATTTTCTTGGAATTACTGCTCTTGGGTGCTTTCGGAAGAATTTATCACGATTTGTAATAAGGTGGATCCAAATACCTAACCATATTTGACTAAATATAATTTCTATGGTAAAGAAAATCAAGTTAGTAAGGGACAAGTAAAGGTCATTAACTATTACATGAAATTCCCTATTGCAGCTTTGTAATATATGTATATCCATCAATAAGGAATTTTAAATTTGATTGATTTCACTACATACATTTTTGTGAATCTCTATTTACATAACTTTGTAGTATCTCTTTGACACATATGTTATGGTACAATGTCAGAAAAGATTAAAAATTTGAATTTCTTACAAAAAATAACAAAAAAACTCCAATAAGATTCTCTGCAGCTTGATTAGGAATGTTGTGATTTTAAATAATACTGCTTGTGATAAGATATTAGAAGGAATTGTTAAAACGATTTTGAGATCACAATCCAATTTGTTCACAAATCATTTTTAAACTGCTTTTTATATTACTCAATATGTCTGACAATATCTAGTCATAAAAGTGTTAATAAAACATTTAGCAAAATGAAAATCTGTAAAACAATCACAACATTTTAGTTTTTTATAGGTCTTTAGTGTCATTTTCATATTATACTTTTTTTATTATTGAATATTTTCATGATCTTACCCTATATATGGATTCATAAGGAACTTGCGACATATTTCTTTCAAATTTTAACTGAACTTTTAAATTTTTAATGAATTTAAATTACCGTATTTTCCTGTATATAATCCGCAGCAATTTTTTTTCGGCGAATAGTCTAAAGTATGTACTGCTGATAATACAGGTGTCACATAAAATAAAAAAAAAATGCACAGTAGGATTAAAAAGTTAATAAATTGTTTAGAAAAAAGCATTTATTATGAAAAATATCAGTCTAGATCCAGTTCATCGCAAAGTGCGATAAACTTGAGATGAAAGCACGAGATTGATCAAAAGCGATTATTTTGAGAAGAGAGTCTTGTAAAACTTATCGATATTTAACTTCTAATAACTTTTAAAACGATGTTAGACATATTAAAATTAATATATATTCGCTTCGTTAATATTTAAATGAAAGAAATGGATTATTAACAAATTGCGTATTTTATACAATTTTTTTTTTATATCGCTCGTGCTTTGTTTTTCACTTCACATTAACAAATTTGACGCCATTGTTCTTATTTGCTTTTGCTATAGCTTTTAATTTAAAATCTGCTGTGTAACTTAAAAATTTTCGCTTCAATATGACGATATACGAGTTTGAATATTTTCAAAACGAAACAGCTCACATCAAGGCAAATTGCAAAATGACGTTAGCGAATTTACAATCGTAAAATCTTTAAGAGGAACCGAATTCGTTTTTGAACGTAATTGCACAAAGCCGATTATAGTTTAAATAACTCAGGTGTGTCCTGGTACCACCTGTTATTTATTTTATGAAACATAAAGAGTATTTCTTTCAAAACTTTCTTGTAAGTTTTTCTGATGGAGAATGTTTTTTATCAGATAATCCGCGGCGGCGTATAATACGCACAACGAAATTCGGAACTGTTTTAACACATAATCCGCGGATTATATACAGGAAAATACAGTACTAAATGAATTAAATTTTATTTAAAAATTTTTTTATTAAAGTGCTTCCTATATATTCAGATGTTTTTAATCTTGCAATATTAATGTCCTTTCAGTCATGATGCATTAGAGGCGTAATAGATTTGAAGAAAATAAAATAAACAGAAACCTAAGCAAAAGAATCAATGCAATTCTATTAGATAATTTTGTAAGTTATATCAATGCCCTTTATGCAACTTCTCAGTTTTATTTTAAATGTCCATCACTGTTCATATTGGAACTTTAAATTCTACTTGCACCTTAATTTATATGTTCATTTATGATTAGTATTGTAAATTAAGTCATATGTTCAGAGTTTGCCAATCTTCATTTACATTTCAAATTTTATGATAGCTCAAATCTTCTTTGTGACAAACATACATGCTCATATTACAAGGTAATAAACATGCATAAATACAGACTATTGTCTATTTCTGTGTGTGTGTCTAACTATTTTTATTTACTTTTCTTCTAAAAGATATCTAAGACCCCAAGTTTAAGCATGCACTATTCAAGTCAATGAAAAGAAACGCTCTATAACCAACTTTAACACATATGAATTGTTTCCTTTTGGTTTCTTTTTATTTAACATTTTGTATGGAGATATACATATATGTATATATATATTTATTATTTTTAAAATTATAAGTAGGCTTAAAATTTAGTTATCATATTTTTAAAATTAAAAACATAATTTTAGGTATATTTTCAGTTATGATATATAACTTTTTATAGGTCTTCTATAGTATGTGCTTGGGGTGAAAAAGGTGCTGCTGCAAAACTTTGCAATGAATCTGTTGTGATATCTCAAGCATACTCTCCTGAAAAAATAGTGAATACATTGGGAGCTGGAGACACATTTGTTGCTGCAACAATAATAGGTTTACTAAGAGGTCAAGATTTACAAGAAGCCATAACAACTGGTTGTAAAATAGCTGGAACCAAATGTGGTATGCAAAGCACTTATGGGCTAGCAAATTTATTTTCATTACTTTTAAAACAAAATTAATTCAATGAGTTAGATCACAAATAACAAAAAATGTCATTTGATTTTTAGACTTTTTTGTAATAATTTATTGATAATGATGCTTAACAAAACAATATTTTTTTAATGTACTAAATGATTTTGGTATAAGTACCATAACTTTGTTGAAAAGAAGTTTTGCTTATGTAAGTAAAATCCATTTTATTACAAATAAAAATTACTTGATTTATTATGCTATAACTGTGAATTTATTTACTTATGTAATAAGTTTACTTTTGACTCTGATTATTTAAAATAACAGAAAGAGAAATTCTTCCCAAGTACCTATTCTGTGCCTTTGATTACTTTTTTTGTTGTTTCTTCTGGATATAGTACTTAACTCAAATTGAATATCAATATACTGTCTTGTACTAAAAATTACATTTTTTTAGAAAATTGAAATTTGTTTGTTGAAGGTGTGTTTACAATTATTCAAGTATTCTAATTAATAAGTAAATAATTATATATTGCAGTGTAATAATAATTGTAATAATAGAATTTACAATTATTAACTAGTAATAATAATTTTAAAAAATGCATGTATATTATCGATTGTTTATTGCAAAGGCTATCTATAAGGTAACAATTAAATTTCTTGTCATTAGTTAAAAAGCAAATTACTTTGAGTACTAAAAATAGGCTGCACTTCCCAAAGTCATCTCCATTGGGATACAGTAACTTCTGCCAATGTATTTCCAATTCTGTAATCTGTTTGTGATACAATTAAAGAGTTTTGAATGTAAGGAATCTGTGCTAACCTGAATTTTTGAAACATATTATACAGTAAGTTTCCTAAACATTATCTTTAAACCATTCCTATCTCTATCATCAAACTTATAGCATATGTAGAGACTTCATATAGTTACCGTTAAACCTACTTTGAAATTGCAAAGCAAATAGTGCAGAACCAGATACCATTGTATGAATTATAATTGATAAAAGTGTGCAGTTGACTTGCTTTTATAACAACTAGTATTCTTATTATTGACCAACTGGTTTTTGTTAAAGGTGTTGCACTAATTTGCATGCCTGTTCTTAACTCATGAAGCCCGGTGGTGTTTCACACTTTCAAGCCTCAAGTATTAGGTTCAGTCCTTGTGCTCTGCAAGGTGGAATAAATCCTTTATCCTTTCAGTGAGTCATTAAAAAACTGAATCAATTAAACTAATATTGCAGATGAAAACTAAACCCTATAAAAATTTGATGGCAATTACCTTTTTATTTTTTAATTAATATTCAATTTAATGGAGAAAATTTAAAATCATCGCAAATATGTGTGAACACCCTCTGTTTGAGTGGATTTAAAATGTTATATGTAATTGAAATAATATATTGTAAATTAAATTTTTATGAAGAATAATTTTTATTCATTTTTTTGGTTCTAAAACTTTGTTACCTGCACAAACACATTTAACTAGACACAAACAGCAGCTACCTGCGGCTTGAGCGGCTACCAGGCGCGTCGGCAGGTGGTGGATAGCCGAACATCCTGTCGTGATAATAGGATAACCTCTGAATAACAAATAGGAGGTAGCGAACCAACTCCCGTAACCCAGGTGTTATGCGACCCGTGCCTTGGATGAATGCCACTGCGGTTATAGTGTCTTAACGGAGCCTCTAGTGTGACTGGCGAACCTCTTGAGTATTTTGTCTTACCCAGCATCTCAGGCAATACTGGGTGAACCTTTCTGTTCCTGAGCTTTTTATTTGAGTTAATTTATGGCTGATAATGACAAAAACGTAACTCAAATTACTGCTTCTGCAGGTTAAAAACCCAAAGTAGGCCATTCTGTTGAAGAAAAGGATACTAAGGGAAAACCAATTGAAACGGACCCTTCTTCAAAAGAGGTAGAAATTACCTCTACACCATCAACATCCAAGAGTAGCAGGAAGCCATTAATAGCATGACTGCCTTCATGGAGGGGATTAAACTCAAAAGGAGACTTTCTGGTGCACACAGAAAGAAACTCGTGAAAGAGAAAAAAATCGCTGAGGGCACTTGGGTAGAAAATCCCAAGCAAAAACAATGAGGTGAGAAAAGACCTTGTCCAAGGATGGAACAAGATGCTGCTTCTAAGACTGCCAAAAAAGGACCTGAAGGTGCTACCTATAAGGAGACTTTGATGGCGGCCAAAATGGCGGTGATTCTTGAAGGACATCCTTCAAAGCGGTTATCAGATGAGCAGGCTTCAGACCTGGAGTTGATTATCAACAAAATCTCAAAAAATGATAAGGGCTTCGTCTCCACCTTTCTTCCTTGCAGACTAGATAATGTGGCACTTATTATCAATTGTTCAGATCTGGACAGCTCTAAGTGGCTGGAACAGATTGTCAATGGCTCTCTACTCATTCCAAGACAAATCAAAAATTGCAATGGAATGCAAAAATCTCCTTAAGGAACTGGCAAATGGGAATAAAATTATTCTTATTTGGGTGCCAGGGCATGTAAAAATAGAAGGTAATGAAAGAGCTGATGAATTTGCGAAACAAGGATCCGCTTTTAATCCAATAGGAATGGAACCCTTTTGTGGGATCAACATGAAGACTACAAGGAAGGCAATTAAAAAATGGGAAAAACAGGAGATGAACAAAGTTTGGCGTGATTCTCCTGGACAGAAACATGCAAAAAGTATTATTCAACTCATCTGAGAAAATTGTATCTGAAATTCTTAGGCTCCCAAGATTGAAGACTCAAGCAATTGTAGGCTTCATTACTGGGCACTATCATTTCAGGAAACGCCTTTATACAATGGGACTTATTAAACAGGAACCAATTTGTAGGAAAAGCGACGCAGGGGTAGAATCAGCTCATCATATCCTATATGAGTGTGACGCGCTTGCCGTTACAAGATTCACTACTCTAGGTAATCCATATCCTAAAGAGTTACACCTAAACTCCATTGAGGGCCTATCAGACTTTATAAACAAAGTAGGTGACCCAAAACAATGGAACTAGGAAAAAATTAGGCTTGGAGCATGGTACAAAATGCAACAATGCAGAGGTGCCACATATCTGCCAAGCTCAAGAAGAAGAACAGCAGCTATAGACCTCTTATTAAAAATTAATGTTGAAACTATGATGTCTTAGTGATTCTTACAGCTTGATGTTTATGTATGTATGTATGTTACTTTTCTTTCACGATTCGATTCATTTTTTCTACTAGTTGCATAAATTATGCAATTGCAATAAAATTGGTAAAATTTTAATGATTTTATTATAAATCTCAAAAAAAAAAAAAAATATATGCATTAAATTTTCATATGTATACTTGGATGCAAAAAAAAAATTTTCTTGATGCACTAGCAATCAAATTGGTTTTAATATTTTAATAAGTAGCAGTTTAATCCAAATTTTTATCTTAAACTTATACATTAAAAAAAATCATGTTACTTAATTTAATCTGGATATAAAAATCAGTTGAAAGATGGTTTATCTTATGCTCATTGTTATTCAGTAAATGTTTGTGCTATATAAATTATTGTCACATCTTTATCAAAGTATTTGTTAAAATTGAAAATACTGGCTGAACTTTATATTTAAGTTGTTGTGCAATATTTTAAAGAAATTGCTCAATTGTGTTTTAAACAATATTTTATTTAAACAAAGTACTGAACACACAAAAATATACAAGGTGAAATAGCTGCGAATATATACATATATGTGATAAAAAAAATATTTTCAACAAATATATAAAATAGATTTATTAGAATTAATTAAGAAAATTTTAAATTCTAAAGTAATTATTTTTATACAGGATATTAATATCCTGTGTTTGTCTAAAAAATTCCATTTATGGATCATTTGTTTTTCATAATCTAAGCATTTTACATGTATCTATAATACAAATGTTTATTAAACAAACTTTTTATATTTGCTTTGTTTTTTATATTCAAAATCTTATTATCTATGTAACTAGTTAGCTCATAAATAATATTCCTTCACCACAAAAATCATATTTCTAAAATAAATATAAGTGTAAAAAATATATAATTTTTTTAAAAAATAATTGTAATAACAACAAAGTTTCAAGATTTCAATAATCAGTAAGAATTATATCTTTACACCTATTTTTTGAATATATTGGAATAAAATCTTACATTATGTTAGTATAAGTCCAACAGACTTGTGTTGATTTCTAGTAAAATAGATATCTCTTTATTCAATGCAGTCATCATAAAATATACTTATGTCGAAACAAGATCAAAATATAACAAATGGTTATTTATTCAATGCAGATTCCTCATGAAATACTTTGGATCAAAACAAGATCTTACTGAACATTCTTTTTATTTAAACATTTTGTTAGTCTAAAAAACCAACGAACTACTCTTGATTAGTGCGTTAAATTCGCCTACTTGTGAAATCACTTTTTAAAGCATACTAATATTAATAAAAAAATTTTGGAAACCAACTTTCCTTTTTAACATTAGTTAATTTCCCTCCTGCATAGTTATGTTTTTATGCAACTGAATCTACACAAGAACACTAATTTAAAAAGAAGCAATATCAAAGGGAATAAAACTATAAATTACAAGCTTATGTAATTATCATACAATTTATAAAACAAAATAATTTGGAGGATTGTTGAACTTTGTGAACTACACCTTTCAACATTAAAACATTGAAATGCAGTTTGTTACAGTGTTTTTGTATCAGATCCATTGATTTCTTGTCTTCGTATTGCTTCCCAGACATCCTTGAAAATGTGTACAAAATTGTAAACTTCTGTAAATGTGTTATATAGGGGTGCTGGCGTTATTCTTAAAACAGATGGAGAACGAATATCACACTGAAATGAATTATTTTAAATTATAAAAAAATATAAGGAATAAATTAAAAGCATACATTTTTTTTATCACACTCTTGCATAAAAAATCCTCGACGCACCAAGAACGATTGCACCCCGACTGTGATGAAATTTTGTAGGCAGACATCTTGATTGAACATGCGTGTTAAAATTTTCAAGGCTAACGAACATTAATTACGGTCCATTTCTGCTGAATAATTCGCAAAGTATAAAATCGGTAAAAAAAAGTGGGGAAATTATTTTTTACTTTTTTTCCATGTAATTCCTTTGAGAAATAACGAATGATGCCCTCACGACGTTTCCGATAACCTTATAGGCAACTGAATGACATTGAACGTTGTTGCATTGCGTGATGCTGAGTAGACATATAGAGCAATGAGACGTCACCTGCAACTTATGCACAGCTATAAAAAGGTGCTGGCAGGAATGGTTGCTGCGATTAACATCTCGATGAAAGGAAGTCTCTGGGTGGTCAAGGTGCACAAATGCGAGGCAAGATCGGATGAGTGTTCGCCAGGTCTGAACTGCTCCCACGGTATCATTGTCTACTATTCACATATTATAGCCTTTTCTATACCTCCGTGGTACCTTTCAACATTTCACGGTGCTTGTCTGAGTTGGGGTTATGATCACAGCGGCTTATAAGACGCCTGTCTTTAATGGCACATCGGCGGAATCGTCAGGAGTTGTATCGCAGCTGATCTTCATGGTTGCCATCAGACTCGTATCACAGTGTTCTTAGTTATGAATCCCTATTTACTTTTGAAGATGATCCTTGTGTTCTTGTTTAGAGAGGCCGGGACCAGCGGTCTTCTTCAGCCTTATTTTTCTAAGCATACAGCTATAACCCTTGATGTAAGGGAGATACTATATCATACGACAACAATTCATCTGTAGTTATCCTTCATACATCTCTAACAGCTCAACGATTTGTTGATAACATTGTGCAGCCTTTTGTATTACCTTTAACGATATGTCAACCAGGAAACAATTTCCAAAAAACATACTTCTTGCTTATCTCTGGACTGCCTTTGTTCCGCTAATACTCTTCCTTGGCCAGAAAGGACACCAGACTTTTCACCGATTGAACATGTCAGGGATTTGTAATACGTCAGATTCGGAGACACCAAAATATCTCAGATATGGAGCAACAATTGGTGAATTTCTGGCAAAATGTATCGCAGGATGACATTAGGGGCCTTTACCACTCTACCAAGTCATATACAAGTATGTTTCACTGCCCGGAGCTGTTCCACCTACTACTGATTTAAACATTTAAGCTGTAATTGTGAGCAGTATATAGGGCTTTATTTTATCATTTCATTATCTGTGTGTGAGCTGTGTACATTTAATTAAAAACAACCATTTCCTTCTTGGTACTTCAATTTTTTTTGCAAGAGTGTATTTTATGGGCAACAATTCATAATAAAAAAACTTTGCTTAGTATTTACATCTAAATGGATGACTATAGATTTTCTGCAAGAATGAAGCGATTATCATTATTTAGATAATGAATCAAACTTACCACTATTCCTCTTGCTTTTAGAAGAGTCTCACACATATTGATGGGAACAGAAGATAATAGACTAAGTTGACTACCTCTTTCTTTAGGGTTATTTGGAGTTATAATCTGCAAATGAGGTAGTTTATTATTTGCTGTGTCAGATAAAGCCAAATTCTTTCGCAACAAGTATTCCAAATAACCAGTCAAAAATCTTTGCTTTTCATGGATCTGTTCCATTCCTGCTTTGGCAAATACCTAATTCATATTAAAATAAATAATGTTTTCAGTTGGTTCTAATATTTTATATTTTCATTATCGTGAATTTAGGCTACTTACATCTATATTAGCTGTAATCATTGCGAGGAGAAATGGTGGAGGATTACTCAATCGAAATCTGTCAGCTCCTTCAGCTGGCATGAAATCTGCAGAAAAGTATTGAAAAACATCTATATTGCTTTTAAAAATATCATTTTCAGTCATTCTTTTACGATCGAAACAACAAGTTTATATAGAAAATTACAAAATTCGACATTTAGTTTTTCCAAAGTTAATTAAAATTCTCTCTTTTTAGTGAATGAAGGTAAAGAAGTTAGTTTTGGAAATGCGATATGCAAATTGGAGAGAATACCTATTTGAGTGAAAGGAAAATTAAAATTTTAGTTGAATCAGGTAGCGATATAACGGTGGTTCGGCAAGAATTATTATCTAAAGTTACATCTACAGAAGCATCAATTGTGTTTCTTAAAAGAGTTTTTTGGATCTCACTATAATGTATAAGATGTCTTCGGCTAAATATTCCGTTGGAACATCAGTGAAAAAGTTTATATCGTTCATTAGAAAGTGTTCGCGAAATTATGTAAAAATGTTTTGTTCTATGGAACTAGAGCTAAAATGTTGTGAAGATAACAGAATTAAAGGGATTCGCGCATTCCTAACAAATTAGAGAGGGAAATAATTTATCGAAAGCAAATGATATCAAGGATTTAAGCACATTTCCCAAATTCAATCTTAGTACTTTTTTTTTTTTTTTTTTTTTTAATAGAAATCATTTTTTGTTTTACTTAAATGTAAAACCCAAGCCATTAAAATAATATTTAAATTAGTTTAAAGAGGATTCTACGTATATTCTATTGTTATTCGTATTATATCGTTAATACTAGTACAATATAGAAATATATTGTTTGTCAGGAGGCATAAAAAATGTATCCGAGCGCTAGTTATGCTCGCTACATTACTGCGTATTATCTTATTTAATACATTAATAAGCTTTATTCTTTGGTTTTCTAATTCCATTTTTAATAAAAATAATAAAAAACAAAACTTTTCTACACAAATACCAAAGCAATCATTGAAATGTTTTCAAGGTTATGTTTCTTCTTAAAATACTTCCGTTACAAACTGACAAACCATTCCGGAATTACAGAATAGCTTTGTATCTTCAAAACATTTCAAAGTTCAGACTAATTCAAACAATTCGTACTTTCAGGACATTTACAAAAAATTCCTAGATGTATACAGCATTTCAAAGTAATGGAACTCGCAAAACATTTCATACTCTCTTAACATTACATTTCCCACACATAAAATTAGCAATTTACTGTATAAATATAAGTATATGCAATTATAAAAAATTCAAATTTACTTTAAGTTACATCATTTTTTAAAAAAATAGTTTATATTTTATTTTAGAACATAATATTTGATATTTAATTTTGAATAACAGTTCATGATATTTACCTTTGCTAAATGTGAACTTTTCTTTTGTGTCTAGTCCCCACCAACCTCTAAGCATTGGCATAATTTCTCCGCTGCCCTGCGTATGCTTATTATGGCAAAATACTGCTCCCAAGTTTCCTGGTCCACTATTAAGATACTAAAGCAAATAACTTGGTTAACTTAATCTATAGCAATTAAATAAAATGTTTGATTTGCAAATTTCAATGAATGAATGTTTCATTTCTTAAATATGGCTAATATATTATATTTAGGAGAAATTATTGTATATTAAACCCTACCTTATAAGTGCACCAAACTCCAAAATCAACATTCCAGTCATGTAGCTGAAGATTTACATTACCAACTGCATGTGCCAAATCATATCCTACTATGCATCCCTGTATGAAAGAAACTCCATAAATTTTTGGTTCATTTATTTATTTTTATTCGTTTTATAAGAAAAATGTCTAAATGCTTTGTTAGAATTGATTATATTAAAATATCATCTTAAAACGATTATAAAATAAATATTAACATTCTTTTCAATTTTTATCTAACTAGGAAATTCATATAAAAAATGCTAGAACTATTTATGAAAACAGATTATTTAATGTTAACAAAATTGTGGTAAAATTTTATCAATATGTAAAATGTATAATTTGTAAAAATGGTCTATGCAATCATAAATTATAATCAAACTTTATTTTATAAATACAGCTAAAATATTCTTTACTCTTTATTTCTAGAAGAAATTGTGGAGGATAAGTTTTAATAAATTGAGGTTTTAACTGTATTTATATTTATTAAATATTGTTCGATGTCGTAGGATTATAAGTTTTTAACTGGAACTTTTAAACAATTTCTCAGTTCATATAAATTTCAATTAATTTAATTTCAATGGATAAAAATCTTGACATTTAGTTAAAATTTAATTTCTCTGAAAATTTTCTTTCAAAGTTAAGGATACATAAAATATTTTTATTGCAAAATATTTCTAGTATTTTTCAAATTTTCTAATGAAAATATTTTAAAAATCGTTTCTTATATTAAGAAAAGTTTAATTTTTATTCCTTTTTAAACAGGTAACGAAATTTCATAATAACTTTCCATTTTAATTTGATATCCATTTTTATTAAAATAAATAATAAAATCTCAATTTTAATCATTTTTTGTATTAAAAAGTTTAAACAATGTTTTTATTTTTAAGGAGGTAAATGATGCTTCATAATGACTTCCCAGTTTAAATAGTTGTCCAGTTGTTATTATAGATTAAAAAAACTAATGAACTTATTTACTCAGTTTCTTATTAGTTAGAAAAGCATGGAAGTTTGATATTTACTTGCTGATGGCCAGCTTCCACAATAGTTTTCAAATCAAATAGTTGACCTGTATAAAAATGAACTCCTTCAAAGAAAATGAGGGCAATATTTTTGCCTTCTTCTTTAATGATTGTCAAAATATCATCTAGATCGATTGTATACTTTCCCTGAAAAGTTAAAATGTAGAAAATAAACATTCAAGTATTTGAAGAAATGCGCAGAATGTAAATTTAGACATCAAGCAATATTTATCATTTCAAAGCAATAGTTAATTGAAAAAATTAAAAAGAAATTCAATAAAAGTAGATGTGTCATTTAATTAGAGTTAAGGCAAATATAGAATATCTTTATAAATTAATAATAATTAGTTGGTTAACAAGAGACTCAAGCTATATTAACATCTCTTTAATTATAAGTTCCGTTATCGTAATTTATTCAATTTTTATTAGTATACAGAAAAATTGCAAGCACTTTTTTTTAAAAAAAAAAAGCTATTCTGCAGCTTACCTCTAATGAAATTAATTTATTTTAAAGCAACGCACTACGAATCAACGTGTCATTCACATTAAAAAAAAACTGTCATGGTTTTCTATTGTTAGTGAAAACAATGTATTCTTCAGAAATGTATGATAATTTTAGCGTTGATCAGAAATAATTATGGGAAACACTATTAAAATCATATTGTTTTTGAATACACATTTATATATATGCATAACAAAGCACAATAAAAAAATTGAGCTGCTATAAAAATTACGGCAGTGTAACATCTTTACGACATTAGTATTCGTGAATAAAATTTTATTTCATTTCGCACATGTATACATGTGAAATGATCTTAAATTGACGAAGTCAATACATTAAAAAAAAAAAAAAAAAAAAAAAAAAAAAATCAATAAAAGGTGCTTATGCTAAGTTTGATGGAATCAATGTATATAAAGTTGAGACAATTTATATACCGTATTTGCCAGCATATAAAACTCACTTTTTTAAACATATTTTTTAAGGATAAAACTTTATTGTTGTTCATTTTAATGAATTTAGAGTATTTTAAATATAATGCAAATACTTTATAAATATAAATACTCAAAATCAAAATGCTCATCTTCACTATCAATATTAGTAAATGTCAACTCTATAACTTTGATTTCTAATATCATTTCTACCGCTAATGTACGTTTTTTTTCTTGCGCAATTTATTCTAGACAAGACATTGTGCCAGTGTGAACTTCACACACAAACGCATGATTTTTTTTTGTATCTATTTGTGTAAATCAAAATTCTTTGTACTCATTAGTTTGCAATGTCTATTTTACCTGTTTCGGTTTTGCAAGAATAATGACCTCCTGGGGATTATATCCTCGCAGCGTCACATGACTTTGTAAAGCATACTGTAAAAAAGAAATAAACGCATTTTACATACAACGGTAATAATATACTTCTTATAGTAAAATAATTATGTATTATAAGAAGTATATTATATTAAAGAATTATTATATTACATTAATATATTTCTTATAATATAAAATAATAAATAATTTTCAAAAGATTACAAAAAGATCATGATTAGCAAGTATTTGTACCTCTCTAAAGCAAGGTTTAATGTAAAACTAATGAAATTATTTATACATAATCTTGTAACTATATTGTTTAATTTCTGAATGAAAATCCATAAATATTTACACCAATAATTGAGAAATTGAAGTTTCATAGTATATATATTGCATGCTCTGAAACATCATGTTAAACTAGAAAAATATGGAAGTACAAAAAATGAAAATATTTTGTGTGCGATTCTTTTTGCAATATTGAAATACTTTGTTAAATATGGTTTATCACTTTGTTGAATTCCCATCAATTAAATAATGCAACTTCATCTTTTAAGGTAATTCGATATAGTAAGATTTCGTGATGACTTCTTGATGACTTCTTTTTCTTCTTTCTGATGACTTCTTTTTCTTTTTTCTTTTAACTTCTTTCGTGATGACTTCTTTTAAAATTACGAATTTGCTACAAACAACTTTGCTTTTGGAGATCGGTAGATTTTATAATGAATCTAGATGAAGCCGAAAATTACATATTACGTGTAAAGATCAAAACCGTCAACAAAACATGCAAGAAGCAGAATATTAGTGGAATATGTTACAAAAAATAATCATGGATTGGTTAGTTGCATGTTGTTCCAGAATCACTTACACAGGGTTGATTTAAAATGGGATATATGACTTATTTGAACTGAAGACAGCTGCTTGCTAATTACTCAGCTGCTTGTTAGTCCTGTGCTCATGCAAATAGTACATATGCCGTATTGCAAAATTTGAAGATTGTATATATCACACAATTACAGGGAATGTCTCGAAGTCTGTTGGCCATTAGATATTCATACCATTTTCCTTCAAAAATCAAAGCTGAATACTTGATTCATTGTATCATATGTACAAAGTGTGGCTCATATTTTTAGCAACTCGATAAATTGAAACAGCCAAACAATTCCTATTTAATTTCAATTGCTTGTGTCCTGGTATTTTTAACAGAAAATGTGTAAAATTCAATTATACGAGTTTTAGTACTTTTTATTATTCTAAATATTAACATGTTTTATAATATTATTCATTTATATTTCTTGAATTTTACACGCATTTTTAACAGTTTTAAATAAAATTATTTTCGTAAAATAAAATAAAAAATTTTTTTTTTAACAAGTATTTCTGGGCGACATTAATATTTCATAATATTTTACATCAAACATTTACATTAAGAAATTTGATTAAAGTTCAATAAAATGTAAAAAAAAATGTGTTTTAAAAGAAACGTTCTACAATTAATTCTACTTCAAATTTACTTTACATAGTGATAGTTGTTTTGAATTTTCATTTACTAAGCATTTTCCAAGGGAAAAAATGAACATTAATTTTGGTATTAATAAAGCTTTAAATTTCTTAAAAAAACTAATTAAAAGTAAAAATGTTTTTCGTAAAACATTTTTCATTGGTAACAGTATAATCTTAAAATTAGCTTAATAGAAAATTAAATAGCAAGTTGATAGATAGAAGAAACACTTTTGATAAAAAAATTATTCCGAACAGACATGATTAATATTGTATAACAAAATGTTCTGAAAAATACTTATTTTTTAAACAATAAGTACTTCTACATAAATTATGTTATTTAATATTATTAAAAAAATTTTTTTAATGTATAAAATTTTCTACGTACATTAGTAGTTTTATTCATTTGGAATATAAATGAAACATTTTCTTATATATTGAAAATGAATTTTAAGCTCTAATATTAAAAAACTGACATTTGTGTTGAGTAGCTTTTATAATATTCATTTCTTATTTGATTTTCTTTATTTAATGAATATCATTACCCAATCAGAATGGAAACCTCCATCCAACATAAGTATTTTGTTTCGCTCCTTTGTTGGTCGGTAGAAAGTAGCCTATAAAACAAAATATATTTATCAAAACTTGCATTGATGTTGTCTAAGTAACCTAAGGCCTATAGTTAAATTGGGCCCCCAACATTTTAATGTTTGTAATAAACAGAGGATCTCTTGTTTTATCAAAATATATCTCTACATTAATCTCTAATCAAAAGATAGTCAAAAGATATCTCTATTTCAAAATTTAGAACTATAAGACTGCATTTATTAATAGTTATATTTTTATGCGTTATAAAATAAATTAATAAGGTCAAACTGTTTATATTTCTTTCGGATTAAAAATTGGGAAATGAATATTATATAGACTTTGAAATATACATTATTATTCTTAAGTATTGTTTTTTTTTTATCTATTTTTTAAATTCATTGTTTTCTAAGCAAGTTTAAATAATGCTAGAAAAGTATTGACTTAAAATCTGAATTTTTAAAGATATTCATTGCTTAAAAAATAGATGAGCAAAGTTATAATGGTCAAATATTTATAATTTTAGCATGAATAATTTATTTTCGCAATGTCTGTCTGAAAATTTTAGATTTCAAGCAAGTAATTGTTTTGTAGAATATAAATTTTATCAAAAAGTTATATATATTTATTTTGCGTTAGTTTTGTATTCAAGCACATTTTATGAATACTCGTAAAATATTGGAATTACTAGTTATTAACTAGTTTCCAAAGCGTGATAGATTTTACTTCAGTAATTGAAATGAATTGAGTCTGCTTAGCTATTATGTAATTCATATTAAAATATGAATAAAACATTTGCAATAAGTGAATTTCTTTGTCAATCATTAACAAAGCAATTGAAATTCAAGTACATTAAGCTAAAATATATTTTACTATTTATATTGATTTATTTGTTCTAATATCTGTAGAGTTTTATTAACGAGATACAAATCATTCATAGTTCTGAATACATTTTAAAACATATTTAAAACAAAAGTTTACATGAAACACGTTTTGCTGTCTAAGCATATCAAAGCATCCGTCTCATAAATGAAAAGTTAATTAAAAACAATGTATGCCAAAGGAGGTTCTTAAGCAGTACTTTTTTATTTTTAATGACCTTCGATTTGTTATATTCCTGTAACTAAGATACT
Organism: Latrodectus geometricus; assembly: GCA_026290005.1. Taxonomy (NCBI): domain Eukaryota; kingdom Metazoa; phylum Arthropoda; class Arachnida; order Araneae; family Theridiidae; genus Latrodectus; species Latrodectus geometricus. Next base: position 113,195 of record JAPDSC010084897.1, on the reverse strand, counting down.
CAAGGTTTTAAAAATTTCCTTTTATTTAACTTTTATAAGTTCAAGGTCTTTCCAAACAAATTACATATTCCGTTCAGCGATACTATTTATATTCACTATGTGCCTTTTAAATTTGCCGTTAATTTGAGAAGGAAAATTATTTTGAAGAGTGCCGATATCTTGGCAATCTCATAAGAATAAAATTATTTATTGCACTGATTAAGTTTCTTGTTTCATACTTGTAATTTACATATTTTACTTCAACACTTCAGAAATGCCTTGACAGAACATATTGAAAACTATAAACATTTTTAAAAAAGTTGCTATTCATTGTATTTTATGAACAAACTGAATTTATAAAAAAATAGTTTAGAATGTATTTGAGATATAAAAGATTAAAATTATGGTAGACAAATATCTTACAAAGCTGATCAAAATAATATTTGCATTCTTTAACAAATAGTGTGGATTATATCAAGTAATATTACTTGATATATGTGTGATCTACATCGTTAATATGATTTATTCAATATAAAATCATCGTACTTCAGCAAAACACACGTACAGTTTGAGAGATATTACAATAATAGGGAAACCCATATATTTATATTTAAGATATCAATTTAAATATTTAGCTAGCGGATATACGATTGATTAGAAACACAGACTTATCACACACTAATAACTCGTTCTCCAAAGCTTAAAATCAAAAATATTCTTTGAAACCATTAATAAATTGAAAATAATTCTGTTTTTTAATGTTAAAAATATACATTGAAAAATGAGGTAAAAATATTATTTAAAAAAATTTTTTTAAACAATATTTTTACCGGAAAAAGAAATTTATTTTGCTACAAATCAATAACGAAATATCAGTAAATGCAAACAATGGTAAATTGAAATTTCTAGAGAAAGAAATCACTGTTGATTGATTTAATTTACTGATTCATATATGTCAATTATTTTAAATTTTGATCTATACTAAAAAAGATAAAATAAAGCTTCCACATATACATGAAAAGATAAATATATATTATACCGTTACAATATTTAATAAAAATGGCAAAAAGTTATGAAGTTATCAAATAATATTTTATGCCAATAAATTTGATAAGACGTTTAAAACATTTTTCAAATAAAACTTGAGTACTTTAGTAACGCTTACCAACATTAAATGTATGTTTACTGTCAATCCATTCATAAAAGCAATTTCATTTGCTTCTGCACCTGTTAAGAAAGCAAAAATTATGTTTTAAATATTTGTTATTGTTTGGGATTTAATTCTACTAAATTTGTAAAACTAAATTATAAATTTTTCTCTCTCTCAATTTATGAAAGAAAACTTATGAAAGAAAATGCTTAATAAGTGCATAATAAATGCATAATAATTATTTATTTATTACTTATAAAATTAGGTTTCCAGTAAACATGAAATTACTTTTAATGAAATTTTATATAAATAAAAAATTGAAATTAAATTATTTATAAAAAGAAATTGTGTGAAGAGTAATTAGTAATAAATAATAAATTGCATATTAAGTAATTTTTTATAAGTTATCAACCTGAATGAAAAGGAAAGTAATTTTTATATCGTTATTTTTTTCAAAGTTGAGAAAGGTAGAAGCTACCATTCAAATAGTTATTCAGGCGTTCAGTGCTTGCTTCTAATTTTTAATAAGTTTTATATTAGAAAAAGAAATCTCCTAACACAGGAATAGAATTAAGTGTGCATCTGGCTCTCTTTTCATTATTCGATTTCTTTCTTAGCAACGATTTTTCCATAAAATTGAAGTGATATAGTCAATTTTTCATGAATTCAGTTCAATATCATTTCATGGATTAAGTCCGATAAAACTTTTAATCGTGACATCGCTAAAATGTTTATTTTTTTATTTTATATCAATTTACACGAATATTACAAACAAAGCAATATCTAAAGATCTCATGGATTGTTATAAAAATTATTTTCTCTTGATAACACAATACAAGTATAAAGGCCCATGATCATGGAATAAGATATTTGGAACAGGAATATGCTTCTAATCGAATATTTCTCCCATGTAAAATAGTTAACTTAAAATTTTGAGAAAACACTTCAAATTTAAACCAACTTTTGGTTTGGAAGAGTTCAAACTTTTTCATGATAGCAAAGCGTAAATTTTTTGAGAAAGATAACGTAATTTTGAAGAAAATTCTAGAAATCATTGCTGTTGTCAAAAAGTTATGTTTTTATGTATAAAAATTAAAGAGATTTTATCTAAGCTTATAATAAATAAAAAAGCATATTTATTTGCATCAGATATTTTTTAGTTATTTTTTTAAAGCAAACCTTTTTCTTAGTTTTAGATTACGACTTGCCTGTATTTTGTAATGGAAGCCTTATTAGAGTGCTTTAATTACTAGTCGAATATTTAACTCCCTTTTCTTTTTAAATTTCATTTCGATGTAACATGTAATATCGTTTTTTAACGATAATTATGTAACATAATTCGATGTAACATGTAATATCGTATAATTTATTATTAAATAGTAATTACATTTTCTTTGGATGACTGTTATAGAAGAAAAAAAATTGCAATCAATTTTAAGTCTTCAAGCAATTAGATATTTTAAAAATGTAGTTACAAAAATTACATTCAATCCATAAAATTATTTTAAGGATACGGACAAATATTGAAAGTAGCATTGAAAAATCAATATGTAACCAGATTTAATAAACAAATTGCAAAATTTTCAGTTTTTTTGGGAGCACATTTTTAAAGAATATCGTTATTGCATTAATGAATGTATTTTTTAGATTAAAATATAATCTAGGTATATTTTAAATTAAAATAGGATATATGTGAATTAAAAAAATAGATTTCATTCGACAAAATATTGATATAAAGTGTCCATGTTTTTTTTTTATGAAATTCTATTTTGTTAGTGAGTTATTGATTTTAAATTTAGGCAAATGATAGTAATTCTGCAGCAATGGTAAAAAAATAACTTTTACATCACAAAACTCTAGTTCTAAGTACTGTTTTAAGTAACATGCAAATCAAAATATGGAAGTATGCAATAATTAGTGATAAAGTTTTTAAATCAATTCTTTATTTTGTGGTGAATAATATTTTTCCTTAAGAGATAGAAAGTCTCAACAGTTTTTCAGCAATCTTTTTTCAACGCTGCAATCTTTATCTATCATAACGATAACTATTAGATAAAGATTGCATTTATTGCATCACCAAAGATGCTAAGCGATTATTTCGGTACAAAATATTTGTCTCATATACTTAGTTCAGCATTATTTTCAAAATGTTTTGTACTTTGGTATTATTTTTTTTGCTTGTTGACTCAATTGTTATCTTATCAAAACATCTGATATTCTCCTCTTAGCCTATATCAGAATATCAAAAGATAGCATCATAAATGTCAAATACAAAATATCAGAATTGAATGTTTACCAACTAGAGACGCCATTTTTTCTTTAGCAAACTGATCCGAAAATACTGCTGCGTAGCCTCCATTGAAATGGCAATCAACACCCCTGCAGAAAAACATAAGAAAATTACACTTTTTGATAAACTTTCTAAACAAAGAAACTTACAATAATATTTACATTGATTGAGTATTATGAAATCCAATAAGTTTAAGTGATGAAAAGCGTAACTAATGAATCACGAGGAATTATACAAATTTACCTCGCACCAACTTTTTATACGTTCAATATCAATAAACACTTATCTTGTTGGTATTATGTGTAAAGAAATTTTTTCCAGACCTAAAAGCGAAATGAATGTTGCAACAGACTTAATTTACGTTAGTTTTTTTATTAATGGATAATTTTTTTACGTTGTTTTTTTACATTAGGCATGTATGTAATAAGAATATTTCTATTGAACTAATCCCTATTTTTTGACTTTTCAATGTAATTCGTAGCAAATTACTTAAACGCTTTTAGATTGTTGATTTAACGAAACACACTGTCTTATATATTTAACTGTTGATATAGATTTCAAGTATTCTTTTTAATGCATGGAAACTTAAAAAAATTTTTAGATTCAATAAAGAGAAAAGAATGATGGAATATTTTACATATAACCTTACTATGAACTTTCATATATTACAAATTGTAGTATTTTGAATAATCTGGATGTTTGGGCCCTTGGGGATATATTCAAAGACGCTATTGACGATCTGAAGAGAATGCAAATGCTTTGTATAATTTTAAAGTTTAATTGAGTAATAAATCAACTGTCACTACTTCATATTCATAACTTCTACTCAGGTGTCATATATTCAAAGCATGTATATACGAAACTTGCTTATACTCTAAAAACTGTCGCATTACCAATATTCCAAAACATTTATAGTATTTTGAATTGTATTGTGAAAAATTATGAATGACTTATAAGATTTTTCAATCATAATATTCACAAATATATCGAAGATTAAACAATTTCGAGAAATGGTATTTTTTAGCAATGTTGAAGCCTTTAGGACTTAGTAATTACTCACATGTAATTTCTTTTCACTTTTAAATTTTTCAGTGATAAGTTTTAAATGTTTACCATTCAACAATGCATTGGTCTTTTGTTTTTAAAGTTTATTAAATTTGAATGAAATTGTGAATTGTCTTATATTAGTCTGTAATCATCGGTAAATCTATTGTTAGTGTTTAGAATAAATTTATAAGTAAACTTCTTAAAATTATATCTTTAAAATTGGTAAACTATTATTAAAAGTTTGAAGAGTTTTACTTACAATATTTTCTTTCATCACACCGTTATCATATGCCTAACATGAACAAATTCAAATGCATGTATATAAAATTTTACTTTCCACTTAATAGCTACTGTGCTAGGAGTATCTCTTATAATTTACATATTCCATTTCAACTTATTCTGCATTTATATCTCAACAGGCTTGTGATTTTAATTGGACATTTAAAGGAATTAATATCAATGACACTAATTTCAGAAACAATATAATATAATCACATTTGGGAATGAGAATTTTTTTTTTTCGTAATTTAATAAAACGTACTGTTTCTCATTAAAGGTCTTCTTTAATATAAAACTTTTTGATCTGGCCTAGGGAAAACTGGAAAAAGTTCGTTAGTTTAGACTTACCCTTGGTAAAATTCGTGTCTAATTTAACCTTGACTACGATCTGTCCCTGACTTAGCCTTGAAAGAAATATATATCTAGCCTCATAAAATTTGAGAAAATGCTTCTATTGATAATCTCCAATCTTTCAATAAAAAGTTTATATTATTATCGATAAATTTATATTATGTAAATAAAGTAATTCATGAGAATAATTCTGTTCATGTTAAAAGATGTAAAATGTTTTAATATTGGAAGAAGCTCTTTAAAGATAAGTTTGTTTTAAAAGAATATATAATTAAGCTGAATAAATTTCCCTGTTCATATATTTTAAAAACGTATCTAATGACAATAGGAACTTTTATTAACGTAAATAATTATAATGCATATGATGGTCGATTATTGCCTTTCATACTAGAGTGATAATCAGATTGGATCTTACGTATATTAAACTTTATTTCGAATCATTATATGCACCCAAACCCCATGTGGAAATCGAACCTTAAACTGATGGCCATAGAGCTGATCATTCAGTTATCAAGTTCATGAAATGATGTCTGAATTAATATGAAAATATCTTTTTGCAACTTATTTTGTCTTATTTTTCGGTCATAGGAAGCAAATGGAACTCAATTAAATATATTTAATGTCTTAAAACAGTTTATTTCAGTTTTTGAACCAGCCGGCACATTTTAAATACATCATGAGATAATTCGCAGTGGCTTTAAATATATTCAAAGTAGTAAAAATTAAGACATATGTAAACTTTTTTTCTCTCTTTCTCTAAAATTTTGAAAAAGAGCATATAGAAACAACAAATACATTGTAAAGATCGAAGAAAAAAAATCACATTTCAAAATAAAATAATGTATATATCAATTCTAA